>VUQG01002576.1:0-17375 GCA_015106755.1 Etia nguti
TCATACACACAATAATAACATGGACTGAACCACCACTCACAACCACTAGCACTTTATATAACCTCTGTAGAAATTAACCACATATTCACTTATCTTAACTGCACTACTGTAAATTCTGTACAGACAATCATTCTGTACAATACGATAATTATAATTCTACAACTGTTTATAACTTGCATAGTTCATATTTCTGTATATTTCATATTTATATCCTGTTCATAGCTTGTACACCACTACAGCCTGTACATACTTATAGTTATAGCATATTCATAACATACCTTCATACCGTGTACATTATAACATACCTATAACAGACCTATTTCTGTAATATATTTATATATCTATATTATTGCTAATTTATATTTTGTAATATATCTATATCATGGCTAAAGCACTTCTGGATGGATGCAAACTGCATTTTGTTGCCTTGTACTTGTGACATGTGCAATGACAATATAGTTGAATTCTATTCTATTCGATTCTATTTAGATAATGCTTAAAAACAACTGAGCAAATAAAAGTCTGGAGGCTTACCACAATGCTAACTGGCAAATCCTACTTCTAGAAGAACTTTTTGTCACATAACCTATTCAAAATATCTTGTCATTTCTTCCGCACAAAGCTGACAGTGTCAGGTTTAGCTGTGTGGCAGCCAAACTGTGGACCCAGATGCAAGACTTGGATCACGGGAGTAAATATAAAGCAATCCAGTCCTTTAATGCCGATAGTACCAAAAGTAAAGTACAAATCAGAGAAACCACAGATCAAGAGATGATGACAAGCACAGATCTGAGTGGGACACCATCAAAAAGGAGACTCAGACAATATTTTGACAAGGAAAGAAAACTAGAGGAAAACAGGTGGGAGAGACAGAGGGAACAAATCAGGGATAACGAGATGAGGGAAGTAAAATACACATGAAACAAATGAGCACCAAAATAAAGCCGGAAACAACTTACGACAAGATAAAGAACCAAATATCTAAACGTCACGTGGAAACACACCAACAAGGACAAGACTGGAGGAACAGAATGGAAACTAACAAACATTTAACCATGTAAAGCAAATAACTAAAGGCACAAATGACAAAGAGACTCAAAAGGCACCGGGGAATATAGGATAAAATAGAACATGAACAGAAGACCATGCACAAGCGGTGGAATATAAATGACTTTACAAAACCCAAAAGAAATCACAAAACTTAAAAACTCTGGCATTTTGCTGGCATGATTTTGGTCAGCTTGTCCTTTGAGGTTGAAGGGTCACTGCGAATCAATCCAAAGTTGTTCTGGGTGATTACCTCTGTCCAGTGACCAAATATTTCTGATCTGATGAGAGTGGCCTCTTCTGGGATTACAAAGTCGTAGGGAACAGAGGGACACGCTTGATTAGGATGAAACTGACGTGACTCACCAGATTTCAACCCAGATGAACATCTATAGAACATTTTGAACCAGCGCTCTCCACCAACTTGAGGAATATCCTTTTGAGGAATGTTTTTCTATCTCCTCGGATTTTCAGAATCAATACAAAAGCATGTGGAAGGTTATATAATGGAACATTTCATTCTCATTTTAGAAAGAAGCAGGTCAATCCCTAGAAGTAAAATCCTATACCCAGTCATATTAAGAAGATTTAGGAAGGAAATTTAGTGGTCATTATCCCATTTATGATTACCACTATATTACTACTACCATGAATGTACCTTTGGATTAATACAGGCTGTTATTTAAGTGATAAAATCTGGACGTTTCCTGCCCATAAAAGGAGCTGCACCTCAGCTCGCATCACCAAAATCAGCAGACATGTATTCTCTGTGCATCGTCCAGCAGGACTGATCAACAACAAGCCGCGTCTGTGCATGAAGGCTCATTATTTGTTAGAGCGGCCCTCGGGGGCACGGCGACATCCAAGTTATAACACCCTATGTGAACTAAACACACAATAACATGCAGCTGCAGGGCGAGGGCAGCCATGTTGGGTCAGAGCGAGCTCACGTAGGGATCAGGTTTACAGATGGTTTGTCAGCAGGCTTTGGATGAATTAGTTCTTGAGATCCGCTCGTTTTACGCACTGTCTGCTTTGGAGCTTTGCTATCGTCAACAGTTTGCAGACGTGAGGAGGGCTTTCTCAAAGGGTTTAGCTAAATTAAGGGCACATTTGTCATGTACAAAACAACAAGTCAGCTCCCAGATCCCCTGATGTCAGTGATTTCCTTACTCATAATCATGCTAGTTTCAACTGCTGTTGAGACTACATAGAGGAAATTAGAAAGCTGTTTCAGCTCAGAGCCATTTTTCTTTCTAGTAATGAGACAAAAGGCAGCATACATCATAATAAAGACTCTGTGTTATTATATATGCTAATTTTATTAGAATGTAATGTGTTTTAGAATGAGCTTTGTGCATCAGATGCTGCTTTGGAAATTTAGAAATCAATCCTGATGTTAAGGTTACTTGTTAGGTTATTTCTTCCAACATTTGATTTTTGTTACATCGCCGACAGCAACATGTTTGGATTCTCCATTTTTTCTTGCTGTAGGTGGATTTTATGTTTTTATTGTGCACTGAAATGTGGACCACCAGCATCCATTGACATCACGGTCAAATTTAATCTAATAATACAGTAAAAACGAAATCACATTTTCCCTTTTTAATATCAGCCAAAGCGTGACTTTAAATGTGTCACAGGATAAAAACCTTATCCCTAGCATTTCCTGCCTCCCCATCAGTGGCCTAAAAACTTACAACAGTCAGTGTGTGTGCATGTGTGTCTGTGTGTGTCTGTGTGTGTCTGTGTGTCATTGGTGGGTTGGTGGATATGGAGGGAGGGGTTCACCCTCCCTAACGCTCCCCGCTGGGCGCTGCTGCCCCCCAATTGGGATGTGGGTACTTGTTGGTCCTGGAGTGCGTGGCTGGATGTTCTGGCATGGTCGCTGGCCCGCTCCCTTGGTTTTCCTTAGCTTTGGGGTATTTCCATACTGTATACCACATATAATATAGTAACTTTATTAACGTCAGAAATAAACAGATAAACGCTGAACAGGATCTCTCTTTAGCCGCCAAACCTTCACTCAGAAATTGTTTTGATTTTTGTAAACTTTGAGATGCTCCTCTATTTACTTTCCAGCAGTGGGACTCAGTGGTTTGTTGCCAAAATATTTAGTGTTTATTCTGCATGCTGACATTTTACAGTATAATTCATTTAGCCATGTTAACTACATAGCACCAGGGGTGCTGCGTTCTTGTGCCCATGATGTGTTTGTGACCAAAGGGTGTTATCAAAGCCATAGACTGCACATAAAGGAGTTGTCACCGTGACCTTTCTGTCACTAATAATGAAAATAAATCACAAAATGAACTTAATTTTTTATTCCATTTTAATTCAAAGCTAAAAAACTCATCAGGAAAGTGATTATTGAGATCACAGAGAAAGGGAGATGAGGGTCATTGTCTAGTAGATTTGTATATAATCCAATCTTTTTTGCATCCAAAAGAGTCACCATC
Organism: Etia nguti; assembly: GCA_015106755.1. Classification (NCBI taxonomy): domain Eukaryota; kingdom Metazoa; phylum Chordata; class Actinopteri; order Cichliformes; family Cichlidae; genus Etia; species Etia nguti. The sequence goes on from VUQG01002576.1 coordinate 3,507, forward strand.
TACTCATCATTAAAAAGCGTGCAGATTTATAATACTTTTACTTTACTTTCCAGTCCTGAAAACTATGGCCATCTTTTAAAAACCGTACACACTCAGACCAGCCTAGGATTTTCCCACACAACCCTCTATAGGGTTTACAGAGAATTTTCCAAAATGGAGAAAATGTGGTGACAGATATGTGGGAGAAAATACCTTGGTGATGTCAGAGGTGAAAAATAAATGGCCAGACTGCTTCGAGCCGATGGGAAGGCAACAGTAACTCAAATAACCACTCGTTAAAGCCAAGGTATGCAGAAGAGCGTCAGCAGCAGAAGACCGCACGGGTTGCCACTCATCATGAAAGCACGGATCCATCCTGTCTTGTATCAGTAATTAAGGCTGCTGGTCTTGGTGTAATGTTGCAGGGGAAATTTTCTTGAAATACTTTGGGGCCCTTAGTACCAACTGAGTATCATTTATATGTCACAGCCTATGAGTATTGTTGCTGACCATGTCCACACCATCTTCTGATGGCTGCTTCCAGCAGGATAACACACCATGTAACAAAGCTGAAATCATCTCAAACTGGTTTCTTGAACATGAATATACTGCACTCAAAAAGCCTCCACAGTCACCAAAGCACCTCTGGAATGTAGTCCAACAAAAGATTCATTTAATGGATGTACACCTCACAAATCTGCAGCAACTGTTCGCTGTCATGTCAACATGGACCAAAACTTAAAGCACCTCTGACAACAAGAGTGACCACTCCAGTACCAATAAGGTGTACCTAATAAAGTGGCTGGTTAGCTATAAGTAAGGTATAAAAGTATATGGCCTTGCCTCTCGCTGTGTGGATGTGCTCCTGTCCTGACAAATATTTATGTTTGATTCATGTTCCATTTGTTAACATGAACAAGGAATTATTACTGATGCAAATAATCTTCCTTCACTAATTCTCACTAATATGCACATTTTAAAAGAAAAAAAAATGCTTTGAATTAAAATCATACAAGTGTTTTTGTCAGTGCTTCTGTGTTTCTGCATTTCTATGTCCGTATTTTAATAAGGTGGAATATTCTAACCTCATTAATAACAATTCCTAGGATGGCACATATTTTGCCCATATTTTCCATCTGCTAACATGATGGAGGTGTGACCAAATTCACTGCAACAGGCCTCTACGGGGTGATGGAGACACTTTGGCTTCCGTTGGAGACCTGTCACATTTGTCATCAGTATTTAGTGTCTATGACGTAGCTGCTGCTTGGAAATGTTTCACATTTTCACAGCCAGTTTGCTTTATGTGTCAGCCCTCATGTTGTTGGTATATACTTTGGAATGTGGATCAGTCAGACAGCTTTGACAGCTTATTTAGTTTGTCACATTTCCAGTGTGAACACACTTCACACCGAAATCCCGATGTGAAGCTTCAACAAGAGAAATGATTACTTTTTGTTCCCACTCGGACTCACTGTGGTTTTCCATCTTTTTTCCCCCCACACCCTCTCAATTTATTTTGATCCATTTCCTGCCTGCTTCACACATCAGTTCCCTCCCTCACCCTCCCCTTTACTTTCACTCCCCTTTTCCTCATTTCTCCCCTCTCTCACTCTGTTCACTCATAGCAGTAATGTACTGGCTGCCTGGACTCTTCTCCTCCTCCTCCTCCTCCTCCTCCTCCTCCTCGTCTCCTAACCGGATTGTCCAGCAGGGACTCTGTAGGAGCCTCTGGGGGGAGCGACAGTGCAGAGGACCGGCTGTACCCCAGGTGGAGAATCCACATTGAAAACTGGATGTGAAGGTAAGTCAGCTGGCGATGAGACTAAGCCAAAGCAAATGGCTACAGTTCACTGTTTGTGCAGTGCATGTTGTAAAAGGATAAAGATTTCTGTTTGTCCTGCAATTAGACTTGTTCCAACTTCAGATGCTGGATCAAAGTACAGTTATTATGAAGTCATTTGGAGAAGCGGGTCTGGATTGTGTTGCCTCCAAATGTTTCAAAATTGCCTTTGCTTTGACCTGAAGTGTTTTTCTTGCTATTTCACCCCTTAATCTGCTATGAAGCAGGCATTTTTCATCATACGTGCCTGTTGTTGCTGCTGCCAGAATGCTCTTCTGGATTCCATCTTCTTAACAGCCACAGCGGTGACCGTGGCTCAGGATCTTGCAGCAGCTGCGCTCCTGATCAGCTGGGAGATTTCTCTCCACTGCTTCCTGTCAGGTTCTGATTTTCACAGAAAATCCTTTTCCTGATTTTAAACACCAAACGTCTTCAGACCTGCTGTCACGTGAAACACTGATATGTTTGCAGTGCAGTTATGCTGCCAGCACCCTTTATCTCCACGCACTGCTCTTTCAGGTGCGACGTCTCTTGATGAATAATTAAGTGGAGTGCAGATAGAGTTCATTTCAGCTTCCTGGGCACTGAACCCCCTGCGGAGCTCCGATAGCTCCAGCTGCATTTTGATCCTGGGAAAACTGTCTCCCTTCAAAAAGAGAGCCTTAATAAGAAACATGCCTCTGACGTGCACTGACTCTACTGTCCCGTCTGTGCTGCTGCATACTGAAAAGACTGTAAGTGCAATTTTAGGATTTATTAAAACGCCTCTAAAGCTCTGAGCTGCATTCCCACCACCAGAATCAATAGCACCCACGGGACACGAGGTGTAGATGTGAATGTCTGCACGGGAAATTTCTCAGGTAGTGGAGACACAGACCTCTCCAAGGTTCAGGATTTAAGAGGTCCTTGGCTGGCGTATAACACGTCTGCTAGCTTATTGACTGCCGGGAGTAATTGCGGTCCCCTGTGCCACGTTTTTCTGGCAACCTCTCGACCTTCATGACGATCATCTTTCTCACTGCTGCTGCTGCTGCAGGCGGCTCACGAGGAAACAGATCAGGTATCCTAGTAGATAAGACCGAGTGAGTCTCGTGGGTCCACAGTGGATATTTCACCTTTTTTCATATGCAGCTTATTCAGCTTAATCTCTGATATTACACTGTAGTTTCCATTTGATCCAGGAACAGTACTTCTGCAATAGCAAACATCAACGTTTTGTCAGAATGCACCTCTGATGTGGAAAATGTGATGAAGTGTAAAATTGTACCTGCTGCACGGTTTTCTGTGCATGTCTTTGATGGTGAACAGTTCCAGCCGCTATCGGTAAGTAAATAGATAAAATGTCAGGGCTTTTATAGAAATAATTACACAATGTCAATACAATGGTGTGCATTACAAAACAAAGTTGATTTAGCGATAACTTGAGTCATTTTTTAAACATAAAATTAACCAAAACAAATTAGAGAAAATAGTTTCTTCCAGTAATACAAAATTTTTGAACTATGATACAGTGGCCCTTAGCTAACAAAGCCAAACCCAACATTAAAACACAAGACATTAAGATCAAAAAGAGAAATAAAAATAAAAAAGTGTCATTTTGTTGCTGTTTTTCTTGTTTTTATAGCCACCGTATTATTCAGACAACACAAACAGTTTGAAGGATTTAATAAGTTTATCCTCTGTATTTTAAGTTAGCCATAAAGACATCTAACGATTCATCTTCAGCACTGCAGCAGACATGCACGAGGGTGTATCGTTCTGTCTGAGGTCAAACACTAAATGCGTCTCTGCATACACCTTACACCTACCATGGGAGCTGAGCACCTATTAATACTAAATAAGACATCCTATCTGAGCACGTGGGAAGCTGTTCCATAACAAGCAATGACATAAGAGAATATTTCTAATTATAAACACAAAAAGGGTTGTAATGATTCTATTTTGTTACTTCAGAATCTGAGAAAAGTCAGAGTACGCAACTTTCAATTTATAGCCTGAACTTAAATCTACTTAAATGTAATTCTTAAACACAAACACTCTGGAGCCTTTGGTCATATAACATCCTCATACGTATTTGTTTTCTTTACTCTTTTGCTATGAAATTACAGAAGCTTTAGAAAGCACGTTGAGGATTAATTTAATTTAACACTAGGTTTTAACTTAAAAGATTCTCAAATAACTTTTTAGCAGGTGACTGAAAGATCTTCTGGTGATGTTATTCAAGGATATTATAGGTTGTTATAGGTTGTGGATGAAATGTGCGGATCTCTGTGAGTATTCGCTGGAGAGAAGACCTAAGTGCACGGCACTGAAGTAGGTTAAACAAACAAAAGAGCATGCCTCTAACGGCTGATATAAAAAATAATAAAGATGCACAAAGTCCAGTGGGCTAGTGAAGCAAAACAGGAAAAAAAAGGGGGAACGAGTAGCATGACAAACAAAAGAAGGACAAACTGACGAGTGACAAGAGCAAGCAAGATCGTATTTACACACACAGGACTGACTGCACACTCGTGAAAACAATAAAGCAAAAACTGTTAAACTAATGAGGGTGTCATAAAGAAGGGATAAAAGGGGAGCACAAATGTTATTAGCAGAATAATACAGGAAGTCACTGAAAAGATGAGGAAGAAGTCAAACAAAAGCACACACGACACTGGAAGGAAGCCAGAAACTTCTAAAAAATTAATAAAAAATAAAAAAAAACCAATGGATCGCACAGGGACCAGGACAGTCTCCAGTTACTGATTTCCACCATGAGACAATCACTATACAGCATCCTGCCTGATCCCAGTCTCATTCACGAAATGCAGATTATATCACGGACGGCTCTCTGATATCTAAGGCTAAGAATATCTTTTCAGACTGCCCTTCAATTACGAAGGGTTGTGATAGCAGCCAGAGCCCGTGATAGAGCCTGTTCATTTCACATTGATGCCATTATTTTAAAAAATGACTGCAGTTTACTTAGAGAGCGCCGATGAGACTGAAAGAATTAAATGCTGTCCTAATAAAAAAAATCCCAAATTTAGTATTAATTACATATATCAGTACTGAACTAAAAAGACACTAATATTATTTTTGATTATTTTCAAGGAACGTTGCCTTTAAAACACAAATATTAGCTAATGCTTGCTTTTTGGCTGGTTAATGAAAACATCTCACACGTTTGTCAAAAGCTGTGTGTGGTGATTAAAGGTGATGTACCAACCAGCTGTTACTTACTTGATAGAAGAAATAAAAATGGCAGATGCCAGAAAATGGCTCTTGGTGCTTAAACTATATACATTGTTTCTACCCCCGTTGTCTAAAATTTCACCCCAACTTCTAGTGACCAAAGAGTTGGTGAAAGAAGAGGTGCTCCAACTAAAAAAAATATCCTACCATCTGAAAACAAACTACATAACTTATCCTAAAACGGAATTATTAAAAAGCTAGCATCTGGAGTTAAATACAGATTACTTTGTTCCCAAGTCTCATTTGGTTTCTTTTTCACACGCTAATACTTTCATCGAGTTAGATTACGGTTTGGGTGTGACAGCATCCACCCCAGCTAAAGGTAACATCAGTTAGTAGTAGTCCATAGTAGTTTATGGAGTGGGGTCTAGTATACTTCTTCTGAGGTCTAAACCAAGACACTAATTCAGAAAACACTTCATATCATATCAGTGAGGTTTGGAGGACTTGTGGTGAATTTCCCACGGGACTAAATTAAGACTCTATCAAGAAGAAAGGCAGCAGGCAGCCTCCTTCGTGTTGACCTCTCTCCTTTGTACACCGTGAATTACATCATTGATCTTCATGATTACATTTCTCTCCTGCTGGTGTATCGGGCTGTGGTGAATTAAAGCCTTGAGTTTACAATCATATTCCTGCTACAAGCCATAAAATGTGCCAGTCATATAGTGCATATGCAGGGCTTTGGTGCATAAATAGCTTTTGCAAGGGCAGTAATTTAAAAATGACTACACGTTAGTGATAGTGACTGTCCCGCTTACATCATGAAAACACTGACAAATGGGGTGATTGGGGCTCTGTGATAATGTTTATGTTGGTTGAGCAACTACAAATGGTTTGTCACTGAAAGCTCGAGAGATAACGCAGTCCAAATATTGCCTCATGGATGAGGGAAGTAAATAAGGAAAGCGGGCAGATGGAGAAAAACAGGACGGCTGGCGCCCAGGTGAACAGGTTAAATTGGGGACGGGAAGATAATGACCTGTGGGGGTGGGAGAGTGGAAGGGTCATTGCTGTCAGCCCATCTGCTGTTGTTGTGAACCTGCAGTTTAATTGACTGAGTCCAAACTAAGTGGATTTAGCATGTTTTTGTTTCCACGGTTTATTTCTGAAACAGTTTGGCTGAGCAAACACCGTTTATCAGACGTCACCCAGCAACTCAGAGCGGTGCATCGTCCGCAAACCATGATCTGTCATCATCTTGTTCCTCTGAACCAAATTATATCAAAGGAATAGTCCACTATGGTTTAAATTGTGCTTTCCTAACAAATATGCAGTATTCAACAATGAACACCTGTTGATATTTTAATATTGTTGTCTAGCTATTTTCAGCTCAGCACACAGTCTGCTGATTTTTCATTCTCACGTGGAGATTTTTGTACAGTTTCTTAATAAAACTATTCAGTCAGTGTGAGGCAGAAAGATGCATGGTTAGGATTAGAAAAATAAGAATTTCTTGGTTTCTAGAATCAGGGATCCATACTGAAGAGTTTCAAGGACGTCCATATTGCAAACATCAATATTTGCGTTCATATAAGACATTTAATCTCATTAGCTTGAGCTCTACGGTTTTCAGTTGTGTTATCAAGTAAAAATCTATCATCTGAATGTGAGGTTTGTCAACTCTGTCACAAAAACAGGTTTTTAGTCTCAGACACTCAATTTGTTTTGTTAAAAAATAACTTGAAAACACGAAATACAGACATTGTAAGAATTCAGAAACATCCAACACATTCTTAACTACAGCTTCAGTCCTGCTCAGTTTTATAGATAAAAGCTACTTTGGATGCTCTTTTATGCATAGGGGGCAGCTCCACATATTTCATACGGCAGATTTTTACACCGGATGCCCTTCCTGATACAACCCCCAAGGATTTTGTGTCTGCTCCCAGGATCAAACTGGGGATCTTTCACTTGTTGGGTGATTGCGCAAACCACTGCACTATGGACCCACTTCTGCTCACTATCACAGATGGCAGGTTTAAAACACAGAAAAAGACTAAAACCGACATCTGTGTCTAAAGACTGTCTGACAGCAAACTGCCTTTGGCTCTCACAGAAAGTTGCTAAATCTTTAAGAAAAACAATTCCACATATTTTCCAATTACAGAACAGTAACTTGATAAAACATGTGCCAGTATTTAGACAAAGTCCCTCAAATGGGAGGAAATGGAGTATGTGTTGAGGACTAATTTTGAGCAGTGGATGAATCAAGATTTGTTGCTCTAGTGAGTATATGAAAATAAACTAAGTTAACTTAGTTAATGTAGGTTGATGGATACGAAGGAACAGGTCAGCCAGTGGAGCCTTGGTAGACACATTTAGACAGAGATGTCTCTTCAAATCTGAATTTGATTGTAAATAAAAAGACACTCTTCCTCCTTGAAATAGTCTAACTTGTGTAAGTCAGTCATGACTATTTTACAATTAAATAAAATGTGAATCAAATGCTGTACAAAAAACAGCGAAAATACAGATGTATTTTCATTTTAGAAGCAACAGCTAGGTGATCTTCAATAACATGAGGCGTGGGTGGGTTACATTTTAATAACCAGTCGAGCCTGGTTCTAGCACAAAGAGCTCCAGGAGGGAATTTTTAAGAGAAATTCATGGTTTACACATGTACACAGTGGTCTCCAAGGGTCTGCATACGTGTCTTCCAAAATTTGGGACTGAATGCACTTCAAAACTGAACTTTTAGATGTATTTAAGGGTGTGAAATAAGGTCTGCTTATGAAGTGCATCAACCCCAGATGTGCTGAAAAAGTGGACTGAACTTGTTTTTTGGGGCGTAGTGACCCAGTGTTTGTAAAGCACCTCTTGCTAATCAATTGCAAACAAAATTCTCTCTTTTTAACTTATTCCTTTTTACTCGCCAGGGGACCCGCCAAGGTCATGATCGACTGGCCCAATGTGACGGCGTCCGGCAACCAGGAGCTGGGCCTGAAACCCGAGGAGCTGCAGAAGTCCAAATGTGTCCTGGGTTTCATTCCCGTCATCTACTACAGCATTCTGCTCTGCATCGGAGTACCAGGTACACTTTTGAATCGAGCCAGCACGTAAACTGATCACGAAACAGGGAGTCGCACACGACTCAAGAGATCAATACAAATGTGAGTTAGAGGTACATTAATGCTTCTCTAATGGGGACTGGATAGTGGATAATACACTCAGGGATGTCTGTTTTCACAGGTTATGCTCATTTCATCAGCTGATAATGAGGTTGTGTGGAAATTTACCCGATTATTATCCCTCACTCCAGCCAACCATGTTAGGATCAACTCTTACATGGCTTATCAGACAGCACTCACACCAGCTTTGTCTTCATTATCATGTTTCACTTTTACAAGACAGTGACGACCTCCAGCAGGGATTCGGATCTGATGGTGTTCGGGATGAGCAGCCACATCCCCACAGCATTCAGATGTCCTCTTTGTTGTTTCACATAACTGTTCCCAAAGGGAAATAAATCTCAGGGCCGAAGAGCCAACGTCTGCAATCCTGGAGAGTCGAAAACTATGGTCCAAATAGCTACAGTGGAAATATCTTACTGCTGACAAGATGTCTGAGATGAAATAGCACAGAGGAGATTGTGTGTCCGATGGTGTGCAGGAAGACAAATAAAATCAGTGTCTTGTAACATGTAAGCAGAAACAGAAACTCTGAGTTTGGAAAACAAGGATTTAAATTGAGCCAAAAGATTTTATGCTTTTTTATTAACTGTAACATTTAAATATTAATGTGATCCATCTGAATAATTTTGTCTCTCAAGGAAACTGCAGTGCCAAATTGATTTAGTTAAAGTTTGGGCTGATTTAATGTTTACTATGTGATTTTATACTAATGAAAACAAACTCACAGTCAAATGCTACATAGCTTTAGATACTGTGCTTTTGCCACTGACCTTTCATTGACATCACCAACTGTTCTCTAGGTCTGTGTGAGGCCTTAACTCGGTTGTGTTTATTCTTCCCAAAAGACAGTGCCATGCCATAATTTATTTTTCTTTGCTAAGTTTGCTGTCATTACGAATATCCATAAAGATAAAATACTAAACAAAGATACTGTCATGAATTACAAGATAAGAGCCCAAATGCAGATTTTTAGACAAATGAAGTAACAAAAGGCAACATTTCATTTCAGCAGATAAAAGTCTAACCAAAAATAAATCTCCACTTGCAGTGTTGGTTTGTCCTTCAAGTTTGGGTCCTCTGCCAGAGGCCTGGGAGCTTGAGGGCCCTGCACACTATCTTAGCTGTTCCTAGAACAATCAAAAAAAGTCACAGGAGGAAGTAAAACTGAACATTTTAAGACACAGAAGACAACTAATAGCAGTACAGCAAGTAAAACATGAAGAAAGTAACAATTACTAAGCAGCAAAATGCATGCACAAAAGTAAACTGAGCATGACGAAAGCAGAGAAGGAAAACACACGGGGGAAAACTGAGGGAACTAATTAATATAAACAGTAACTGGAACTAAGAACTAAAGACTCAAAAGACTGAGGAAATACGCAAAGAAGCCCCTGCCACAAATGTAAACAACACGCAAACTAAGAATCAAAAAGAAAATATTTCATAATAAACAGAATTAGAAGATCCAAAAACTAAAAGCCCCTGGGTTTAAGTCCCAGACTGTGACAGATGAATGTAAATGATTGAATTTCCCCTCAAATTCCCTGAAAACTGTGCAGACATGCAGCACAGCGCAGCGCTTGTTCTCTCTGCCTTTTAAGAAAAAGATTAAATGAACTGTTCCTATTTCACAGATTTCTTTATGTAATTAAACCAAAATCCTTGTAGGATCTAGTCTTGCCAGAACACCTTGGGGGATTTATTATTTGGGCCATTATCCTTTCTAAGGTTGCTTTATTTCAGTATTCACTGGGACATAAAACTGATAACCAGTTTCACCAGTCAAATCTAATAAAATCCTCTTAAAAGGTTTATTAATCTACACCAAAATACAGATTTAAAGAGCTTTTGTTTTCATTAACCTTTATCCTTTTAATCTCATTTCTGCTCCTTTGTTTGTCCCAGTAAACATCCTCACAGCAGTGGCCTTGTGCAGACTGGCGTCCCGCACTAAGAAGGCTCTGTACTACTACCTCTTGGCAGTGACAGCCTCAGATATTCTCTCCCAGCTCTTCATCATCTTCGTCGGCTTCCTGTTGGAGACAGCGGTTTTTCACCGGGATGTCCCCGCACTCCTGCTGCACTCGGTCAGCGTCGCCGAGTTTGCAGCCAACCACGCTTCCATATGGTCCACCGTACCACTCACTGTGGACCGCTACGTGGCGCTGTGCCACCCCCTCCTCCACCGGCAGATCAGCTACCCGGCACGAGCCAGGAAGATCATCGCGGTGGTCCTGGCAGTATCGATCGCATCGGGCGTGCCTTTCTTCTGGTGGTCAGACATGTGGAGGAACAGCCATCCGCCCACAGCGTTGGACGCCGTCCTCATATGGACACATGTGACTATCATATACTTCCTGCCGTGCAGCATCTTCTTAGTGCTGAACTCTCTGATAATCCACACACTGAGAGTGAGGCAGAGAGAGCAGCGCTGTCAGGAGGAGCAGGGGACCAAGTCGGTGCCACTGCAAAAACTCGGGAAAACCACCGCCATGCTGCTGGCCATCACCTCAGTGTTCTCGGTCCTGTGGGCGCCCAGAACCATCGTGGTCATCTACCACCTGTATGTGTCCACTGTTCATCGAGACTGGCGCATCCACCTGGCCTATGACCTTTCCAACATGCTGGCCATGCTCAACACCGCAGTCAACTTCTTCCTCTACTGCTTCGTCAGTAAACCTTTCCGCAGCGCCGTGCGGGATGTCATACTGCTCAGGGGGTCGCCGCTCTACTCTCGCCGCGCTCTGCCCCAGCAGCAGGTCCCCGTCAACGCCTCCATTTCCTCTCTGTACAGTGGGAACAGCAAGCGGTTTCAGCGGGACTTCACCCCCTTGTCACCTCAAGGGGCCAGAAAGCCCTCATGACCCCGTGACTTGTCCTCTTAATCCAAAACACCCATCATCCCACGGTCCCGGTGCACTTCTCACCCCAGGGATGGATACTGTGTTCCAGCTACGACTGTGGCAGTGACCAGTCGGCCCTGGGGCGCTCTCAGAGGGCCTGATAGCAGCTTAGCATGATTTTTGTCTTACAGTGTTTGACCTCGTGTTGTTTGTCCATGTAAATCAGATAACGTGACAGCCTATTTATTTTTCTTGAGAAGAATCTGAGGAAATAAAAGTAGATTTTTTTCCATACATGGTAGTAATATGACTGATTTGTTTATATTTTTACATAAAAAACAGAAGGACAAAATCACTTTTGAGCAATTATGTAAGCCCAGATGTAGATTCATGGAAAGAAAATTGTTAATATTAAAGAATTTTTGCATATTAAGTGCAATGAATGATGGCTGCTGTTCCTCCGGTCATGTAAAGTGGTGTGACATTCACTCTGGAAGCAGCAAAGATGTCAGAATAAGAGTGATAATTTTGAATAAACTGCTTTTTCTGCAGTTGTATAGAGATACTGAGTGAATCAAAAGGTAGTGTGACAGTACTCTGTCTCTACACTGTGCTCCCAGGCATTAAAAAACTTGATAGAGCTTTAAATGAAAGCTCAAAAAGACGGCTCCTCCACTATATCACTCACCAAAGTGGCCTCAGCTCTAACCTGATAGTCTGCACTAACACAAGCACTACACTCATAAGAAAGTACAGACTCTTTTGCATGCACACCCACTGCATTTCCACCAAACAATAAGAAAGTTAGCTTCAGCTGCAATTGTTCTACCTGCTAATTGTAAATATGCACAAATTAAGACTTTAATGAGCCATCTTTGTTGACCTTAAAAGAACTGAGTTCCACTCTCAGAGTTTATATGTAGTCCATTTTTAATGACAGAGTATATATTAAACATCAGCTGTATATAAAAACTGACCATAACCGCTGTGACATCACCCACTGGTTACTGATGATCAGTTGTAAAGCCTCAAAATGAAGCGTTAGGCATCTTAGTTTTCTGCAAGTAGACATGACTGCCGGGCAGACCTGACTTAAACGATCAAGAGGTACTGCGTGCCCCTGTTTGTAATTTACCATAATTTACAAATGATCTTTATGTTGTGTTCATTAAGACTTCAAATACGTGATTGAGTCAATGCACTCATCACAAAACTATTTACTCAAGTCCTATCATGAGGGAGCCGAGGGATGTTTTCCCCTGGACATTTATATAAACAGATGTGTTTTTGCAACCAGAGGCCTCATTTTCAGTCGGGATGTTCCTGGCAAATAATTTACTGATCATTTAAATGGAAGAAAAAATAAATAAATTAGACTAGTTACTGTTCTAAAATAAACAAAACGATCAGCAAACGGTTTAAATTGTGCACAATTTTATGGACATGGTTAAATATTTTATGTACAAATATATCAAGTGTATTTAGGAGGTATTTGAATCACGTTCCTCGATGGTGAGATTGTGTGGCCTGCACGCTGTGCATGACAGAAGCCTTTATTCCTTGCACACACGGCTCCAGTCATACCAGTTCACTCTGACACAGCCATCATATAACCATCTATTTTGTAGGTTAAAGTAAACCTACTGCAGAACGGCACTGATTAGAAACAGCTAAATTGGTACTGAATAGTAATTACATATATACATATATTAATTAGCTTAATGGGCTCGTATTTCTCTTGCAGAATAGTGAGGGCAGCAACATTTTAGCGTCTAAGTTGCCAAAGGTGCACATTTCTACTTTGCAGACCCAGAAGCTCCAACCTTTATATACAAACTATGATATAAAAGAACAAATCATTTTCTTCCTCGACACTGCTTTCAACATCAAACAACATTGGAGCCTCCTTTCATCCTAGTTTAGATCCTAAGTGTCCAAGTATTGCACATAAAATATCAGTTTCCATGGAGTAAACTCAGAGATGAGAACAACTAGTGTGAATTAATGCATTTGTCAGTTTTTTTTTATTTTGTATTGGTGAATTATTTGTACCTGTGGTTGGATTTTCTTTGATGGTCAAAAACAATTTGCATTCAATAAAAATTGAGAGACAAAATGGATTTAAACTGCCAAGAAGTCTTGACTCGTGTAACTTCAGGGGCATTTCAAGGACTTTTGAAACTGGGTGGCACAGGGGAAACCTGTCAGAGGGGAGGGGTCCATGGGAAATCAGAATACTCTAATTGAAAATTGGTTGAAAATTCAAATAAATGTAATTGTGGGAACACTTCCTGCTTCTATCAGTGTGCATCTCAGACTTGGCATCATATTTGGTGCACGAGATTCAGCTATGAGGTGACGGAGCGGTCTGGTTATGTCTTACTCTACTGAGCAGTGGAGCAAAGAACAATATCCCACACATTCTTTGTTTTAACCTCTTAATATCTATCGGAATACCACTTAGAGTCTAGTTGCATTTTAGCCACATGATAAACAAACTGTTTCAAGAACTAAAAGATGTTACTTTTCAAATCCCTTACAATAATTTTGATGTCACTTTCTTTTATAAATCCTCATTTGGGGATTCAGAAGCCGTGAAAGCTCCATAAACAGGTCACTGGTGACTATATGGATGTTAAGAGTTTTTGGGTTCCATATGGTCGCTTGTACTTTTCCTGAGACAACTGAGTGCTTCACTTCTGTCTCAGCATCAGGGAGAACACAAGGTTGGTGAGTTTATGCATTTTGTGTCCTCTCACATATTTGTAAATTAATTTTGACTTTATTTACAAAGGTAGCTGTCATTGATGAGCCGTAGATATGAATATATATA
>VUQG01002577.1:0-10083 GCA_015106755.1 Etia nguti
ATGAACACCAAGGTACCTGTAGCTGTCCACAGTCTCAATGTCCATACCTTGGATGTTCAGTGGTTGCAGTGGAGGATGTTGTGCCTGCAGAAGTCTACCACCAGCTCCTTGGTTTTACTAGTGTTGATCTGGAGGTAGTTCAGCTGGCACCAGTCCACAAAGTCTTGGGTCAGTTCTCTGTACTCCTTGTCGTCCCCATCAGTGATGAGGCCGACTATTGCAGAGTCATCAGAGAACTTCTGCAGGAAGCACTGGGTGGAGTTGTGGGAGAAGTCTGCAGTGTAGATGGTGAAGAGGAACAGAGCCAGAACCGTTCCCTGTGGGGCCCCCGTACTGCAGACAACCCTGTCCAATACACAGCCCTGAGTTCTCACATACTGTGGTCGGTCGGTGAGGTAGTCCAAAATCCATGTAGTGATGTGATGGTCCACTCCTGTGTTTTCAAGCTTGTGTTTTCTCGTCCTGTCCGCCCGCAGCAGCTGGAATCCAGGTAGTGTCACGCTCGTGTCCGGAGTTAGCGGTGCTAGCCAGGACTCCCTTAGCATCATGATGCTACATTGCCGGTACTCCTTCTGTGACCAGGTTAGCGACGTGAGCTCATCCATCTTATTGGGCAGCAATCTTACATTTCCAGTGAGTACAGAAGAGAGAGATGGTCTATTACGTCTCCTTCTTGGGCGACAGCGCTCCCTCCCAGCACGACACCCACGTCTTTTCCTCCTCAGCTCGCTGGGAATGTCGTGTCTGTCCGCCGGCAGCACCGCTGCGGGACGCAGCGCTAACAGCTGATCCCTACTGTAAACAAAGGATCCATGTGCTGGGTTCCCAAATACGGGTGAAAAAAGTGTAAAAAAAACAGAGAAAAACAACCAAGACTAGCACAAAATGGTAGTCCATGGTTGCAGAATCTAATTGCTAAAACTTTAGTCACAAAAAATTACAAGAAAATAAAGAGGAGATAAGAAAGAAGCTCAGAATGAGTGGAGCTGCTGTAACAGGCTGCCACACACGGGGGGCGCCAGAAGTAGAATCTGCTGAAAAGAGGTGAAGAAGCTGAACTTTCTGCTGAAGACAGGTGTAGAAGCTGAAGTCCATATTAGAAAAGTTGCTGAAATCATAAAAACTTTGCAGAATTGTAATTAATTAGCAGAAATATTGAGCAAGCAAAACAGTCAGCTGAAAAAAGCTGCACTATCCGCTTGAACTTTCTGCTCAAATAATGTTGCCATGGGCGAGATTCGAACCCCGCCCTCATGCTCTCAGAATGCCTGCGCATCTCACTGAGCTAAAACACAGCTCACCCTGGCAAGCTAAATCAGAGATCACGCTTGTAATGTGATCCCATTCATGTCATTGGGCCAAAAAATTGCAAAAAAAGCTTAATATTTTCAAAAAGTATAAAAGTTATGAGCACCAAAAGATATAGCATTAGCAGAAAGAGCTGAACAGTTTAAAATTTGAATGGTGAAAATCGTATAAAAAACTGTGGGAGTAGTTAACCAGCAAAGAAATGGAGCAACTAGAATAAGGTAGAAGAATAAAGTTTAACTAGAAAAATTTGCATTTCCTGCAAAAATGCTGTGTGGATGCTGTAACGCTGAAGCTGTCTGCTAAAAAATAGCTGAAAAAGATGAAAAGTTGCAAAATTTATATGGCAGTGAAGAAACTGAAAATTCTGCTGAAAACAGACGAAGAATCTGGAATTTTTGTTGAAAAGGGGTGAAAAAACTGAAAATTCCACTGAAAACAGTTGAAAAAGCTGAACTTTCTGCAGAAAAGAGGTGAAAAAACTGAAAATTCCGCTGAAAACAGGTGAAAAAGCTGAAAATTCTGCTGAAAAGAGATGATCTGAAAAGAGGTGAAGAAACTGAAAATTCTGCTGAAAAGAGGTGAAAAAACTGAAAATCCTGCTGAAAAGGGGTGAAGAAGCTGAAATTTGTGTTGAAAAGAGTTAAAATGTTAACTGAAAAAATTGTTGCCATAAGCGGGATTTGAACCGGGCCTCCTGCTCTGAGAACGGCTGCTCATCTCACTGAGCTAAAACACAGCTCAACCCGGCAAGCAAAGTCAGTGAGCACACTGATAATGTGGGCCATTAATTTCATGGGCAAAACAATTGCCAAAAAAAATTAATATCTCAAAAAGTATAGACGTTATCATCACCAAAAGATATAGCCAGCATTAGCAGAAATAGCAGAATTTTCAGATTTGAACGGCGAAAATCGGATAAAAACTGTGGGACTAGTTCCACGGCGAAAAACGTACGGAAGCAACTATAATAATAATAATAATAATAATAAAGAATAAAGAGAAACAGGAACTCAATAGTGTGGATGCCTACAGCATCCACACAACTAGAAAAAGTTGCATTTCCTGTGAAAATGCAGTGTGAATGCCTTGTAGTGGAATCAGAAATTTTTTGCTGAAAAGAGGTGAAAAGCCAAAAATTCTCCGGAAAAGGGGGGAAGAGGCTGAAATTTGTACTGAAAAGAGGTGAAAAAGTTCAACTGTCAGCTGAAAAAAGATGAAGAAACTAAAAATTCTGCTGAAAAGAGGTGAATCAGCACAATTTCTGCTGAAAGAGGTAATGAAGCTGAATTTTCTGCTAAAAAACACCTCTGGAATTTTTTGCTGAAAAGGGGTGAAAAAACTGAAAATTCTGCTGAAAAGGGGTGAAGAAGCTGAAGTGCTTGCTGAAGATGGCTGTATTTGAAAGGTTACATTACAGAGTGCATGCAAGATGTGCGGCAACTGCCACAGGTAGGATTTGAAACTCTGCCACCGAGTCTCTTGGCAGATTCTCATCCCGCTGCGCCAAGCTGAACTTTCTGCTGTAAAGAGGTGAACTTGTTAAACTTGCTGAAAGGAGGTGAAGAAGCTGAAAATCCTGATGAAAAGAGCAGAAGAGGCTGAGATTAGGTAGAATAAAGTTTAAGGACTCCCTTAGCAGAAGAGAGAGATGGTCTATAAAGTTTAAAGAGAAAGTTTAAAGAGAAACAGGATCACAAACAGGAACTCAATTAATCTAACCTAACACTGACCAGTTTATACTGGACTAAAGACTAAACTGCAGAGTATTTTCATGCAACATTTTAGTAACACTGTTAGAAAAGTTACATTTAAAATCAACTCCACCTTCACAGCAGGTTACCTTCTTTGTGCTCACCCCCTTAATTTTTTTGAGATGTCCACAAACTTTTGGTATCCCCACAATTTTTGCCTGTTTTATCAGTGAGTGATTCATCTATAGGACTGTTTTATATGTGTTACTCAACCATCCATTTAGGTTCAAATTGATTTATTTCATGCTGTGTCTGATGATACTGCGATTTGAACATAAACATCTGTCTGTAGTTTTGACTGACGAAATGATGTTGCTATTTCTGAAATGGTTGCAGGGCATTTTTTGTATTTTTTTGAGAAAGTTAAAGTGAAAGAAATCAAAAAGTTTCTTGTGTCGCTTCGGGTTCAGGTAGAGAACTGCACAGCGCCCCATGTGACGAGCTCAAGTTCTACATATGCTCCATGAAAGCCAGGTAGGCAAGTATTTAGGTTTCGAAAAGTATTTAAATTTAAATTCAGTGTTTAAAACCTTTCCAAATGTATTAAATTAACTATTAACATAATTTGAAGAGACACCAACAGGAGTTGAAGCAGGGCAGGGCTCTACTTTTTGTGTATTTACAAAAAGTACCTTTAAATTGACCTTCCACTGAACCCCAGTGCCATTAAAGTCCACAAAATACATGAAATAAAATCGGTGATCTTTAAATTTTACATTCAGAGACAGGAACAGGTGTCACTGGTATGTTTAAAGGCAAATTATTTGACTTAAAATAGAAACAAATAAAGAACAAAAGAGTGAATACTTGAAAATAATGCAGAGTGCCAGAGAGCTGTACTGAAATATGTGCCACTTTGTTTCAAATTGTCACCTAAATGTACACTAACCATCATAGAAAGAAACTCATAAGAGCAAAAAATGTAAAACAACGAATAAAATCACACCAAAAAAGTAATCAAAATGATAACAAACACATTAAGACACAAAAACAATCATGAAGAGGTATTTAAAATTGAATTCTCCAAAAACACTGTCAAAAACAGATAAAAAATAAATCAAACAAAGCTACAAAGTTACCATAAGGAGATGCAAAATGACCGGAAGGGACAAAAAAACACCAAAAAGACATGCAACACTCTAAAAAGAAATACAAAGTCAATCAAAACATCCAAATACACAAAACAACCACTGTAACAGACAATGTAAGATGTAACATAACCACAATGACACAGAAAACAACTAAAAGTAGATATGACATTATAAAAAAGACCAAGAAGTGCTACAACGTTACAGAAAGAAGATGTGAAATGTTCAAAAGTGACAGAAAACCATCAAAAGGTGACATAAATAAGTTGAAAAGGGTTACAAAATCATCCAAAATGTTTGTAAAGTGACCACAGTGAGACACAAATGATCGTAAGGAGATAAGAAACAACCAAAATAAGAAAACAATCAAAAACGGATATAAAATGATCAAAAAAATGCAAACTTGATTGACAGAGTGGTGACCTGTCTCGCCCTGTAGCTGCTGGGATGGACTTCTTTTTGTTTTTTGTTTAATGAGACTGTTATAAATTTGCTTCACAGTGATCTCCTCTGTTTATCTTCAGCTCTGCTGTCACTGAAAGCACCAAGGAGCAACCTGAACCAGGTGAGACTTTAACAATATTACTGAGCTCATTCATACACCTGTGTGTTCATGGCCCTAGTGGCCAGTAGAGTAACTGCAGCTTTAGAGGTCCGTTCACTAGTGTCCTGCCCACTCACTCAGGTATTGTCCCCGGCGTGGATTTGTTTGATGTCATTTGGAGCAAAAACGATGCACTGGCAGAGGAGATCCTCCACTCGTCCTCCTTCCTCAGAGAGCTGCAGTTTGGTCATGTGACAGAGCAGTGCTACTCCAGCTTCATGCAGCAGGAGGCGCTGTATTTGACTCGAGTGAGAAGCACTCTGGAGGTACGAAGTCGTCATGTTTATCCCACAATCAGCAGCTGTGAATGCTTTAAATTCTCACAACCTTTTTCCAGACCGGCTCTTTTCATAGACTTTCAGAATTCGGCTCCTTTCTTGACTTTTCTTGCAGGTCCTGATTCGTAATCTAGAGGAGACTGACAACATTAGGCCACTGCTGCTGGACACACTTAAACCCTACAGCAGCACAAACCAGGTGAAACCATTTTCCTGCAGCAGTCAAAAAAAACCCCACTGTAACAAAACAGTTCATGCAAAATTAATAAAATTAAAAGTGTGATTAACTTTGTCCTGTTTTTCAGAGCCTCCTGGCTTCACCTCCCCCACAGTGGCTCTATTATTCTCTCCAACTGTACCACTCTGTGGTTTTGGAGGAGCCGGTTTATTGGTTAGTGGCTCTATCGGCCCGGCCCTGTCTATGTTACTTTCTGGCTCAAGAACTGCTTCATGAGCCACTGATGTCCAGGTCCATGACTAACAGCTTCTACCAAGAGTGGACCAAAGACAGTCTGAAGGAGGTCACCTGGATAAACAGGTAGATCATAACTATTTTCACACAAATGATCAGAAGGACATGAAACAACAACCAACATAAGACAGAAAGCCTCCAAAAAGAAAAAACAAACACAAAAAAGGAACAAAAGAGGCTCAAAATAGTCAAATACGATCTAAAATAACCAATAGAGATGTATGAAACTGCTAAGACATACAAAAGAGACCAACAGAGATATAAAATAAATGGAGGTAGAAAATAAGAAAAAAAGTAATCACAAACCAACTCAACTGATCATAAAACAAGAGTACCTAGGGTACCATCTCTGCTCTTCAACTTTTAATAATAATGTATACTTCATCGATCCCCTTGGAGAAATTCCTCTCTGCATTTAACCCATTCACTCAGTGAAGCAGTGGGCAGCAGCGTGTAGGGACGGTACCTTGCTCAAGGGGTATCTCAGGGTAGCCATTCAGTGGATTTGAACCCCCAACCTTCCAGTCATGGGGCCACCACTCTACCTACTGAGCTATCCCTGCCCCCAGCTTTTGTGTTTTGTGTTTTGTGTTTTGTTTTTCTTCTTGTGTCATCTTCTTGTGACGACAAGAAACAGCCTTTTTACTCTCTCTCTCCCTCTCTCTCTCTGTGACACAGGTACAAAAAGGTGATAAAGGAAAATCAGGATCATATGGATGTATTTAAAGCCATCAATATCTTCAGAGAGCACATGATGGCCCAGAAGGCTTTCTACAAGGCCCTGTAAGAACATATCAGTGCGCGTCTCTTTGTTTTCTGTTGCCTGGAGTTCAGTTTTTAACATGTGCGTCTCTGCTGCAGGGTCTGTTCAGCTGAAGAAGGCAAACAATAAAGGAGTAAAGCACGGTGGGTCAACTTCACTGTAGAGTCGTCAAACTGTAAAATGAATTATTTTGATTGTTCTTGTTTGGTTTCAAAACCAACCTCAGTCTTTCTGTTTTCAGCATTTAATTTTTGCCTGCCGACAGACGTCACTATTGGGATGAAGGAAACAACTTTAACTCTCTTCAGTCAAGAAAGCTTGATTAAACAATTCCTGCGTTATGAGAAGCTTGGAAAGAAAGGCAACTGGTATTCTTTGTTTCACATTTCATCTCTGAGGTGAAACGTCTTCAAGAAACTCAAAGAAGTCCAGTCAGTATTCTTTCCAAGCTCTTTGGATTACTGTTGTGGATTTTTTATGACATATACCTGTATACACTGGACATATACTCACATTTATACTATGTAATCATATATACTCATATACACTATATATATACTTATACTGGAGTGTTTTATACATTGGAATCACTGTGTAAAGCATCTAACCTACATGTTCAAATCACAAGACCCACATATTTAGGTCAAATATTATCTACAAATATATTAATGAGGTTTGTGCCACTTGTTGTATGAGCACATGTTGATCAATACTGCTTGAAATATAGTAATTAGGATCAACAAGTAACCTTTGATTGTGTTATAGCCAACGGTGACAAGCCCAAACAGGGTTAATCCAACTTGGCACTGCTAAAGTGTGCACCTGGGACTCTCTCTCTCTGCTCATCTTCATTGTCCACGTTGTGAACAGCCCTTCTATAGCCGACATGGTAAACAAACCTGGCCCCACTGAGGATGCACCTGGGATTCTGTTCTCAGGTGCCCAATGTCGACAAAAACCTTTCCTTATCAAATGTAGTTGCCTACTGCTGGCAACAAAACCTGACAAAAGTTTCAGGATGATTAACTGTTAACTGCAGTTTTGCAGACTTTTGGACTTACTTTGGCCAGAAAACTGACAAAGGGACACAATTAAAAATGATGGATGCTGGGAATAGTGCTCGGAAAGTTGTGGAAGGTTATGTAACACAAATGTCGGAGATTAAAAAAGGAACAAAGTGCAAGTAGGATTGACGACTTACTGGGGAAAGTATTGACAAACATATTACATTGATAATTGGAATAATATTGATATTTGCAGAGTTAAGAAAATACTTTAGTTTAAAATTAATACAGTTCAAGTAAAAAGCAAGGAATGGAAAGTTACCCAGCAGCTGGAGGAGAGCTTGTGGACTCCTATAAAAGGAGGGTCAGATATGCCCCGACCAGTTTATTTGCCTATCTGTCATTTTGTGTGTCTCTGCTGTTTGTGCTTAAAGGCTCTGTACCCCGGGGTTCGCTATGCTTGTTTGCTATGTGTGTATTGAACTGTTCTTTCTGTACATATGACACATGTTTAATAAATATCTTTAATAAACTCTGTTTTAGGAATTCTACTCTTTTCTAGAGGATCTTTTTTTGGGTGATTTGATTTTAATTGAATCTGAAAAGCTGGACCTCCACATCGTTGGCGTGATAAGGTTATCATATTGGCTTCAAAATTTGCTACCCAACATTACCATGACCTGGATGACTGAGAACCTACACAGACGATAAGTACATTTTCAATTCAATAAAATTCAGTTCTACTGAATTGCACAGAATCACAACAACAGTCCCCTTATTTCATAAGGCAGACGCTATCTCACAGAGGTTTGTGCTTTTTCTGCATCTTGTCATGACCCTGGGTCGTTTGACCCAGCATTTTGAGTTTTCATATATTTTGATGGTTTATGTTTAAGTTCATTTAGTTATCTTAAGCTCCTAGGTTGCCCAGTTATAGTCATTGTTTGTTAGATTCCCCTTGTGTCTTCGCCCCCTGTGTTTAAGTCTCCCTTGTCCTTCATGTGTTTCAGTAATGTCTTTGTCTCCCGTCTCCTCCTCTTGTTTTTACATGTTTCCCCCTTGTGACCCGTTCCATCTGTCACGTGTTTCCCACCATTACGTTCTGCTTGTGCTTAGTTATGTCCATGTCTCATCTCCAGTCCCTTTTTCCCTCTGTGTGTAGTTATAGTGTGTGTGTTTCTCGTAGTTTTTTCATGTTAAGTCTGCGTGTCTTAGTCTGTCATGTGTTGTCATGTCTGCGTCCCATTATGTTTCCTGTTTTATTTTGAAGAGTCTGGTGTTTCCATGTTCAGCGTGTTTAGTTTTACTCCCCCTGTGGCGTCATTATGTTCATTTGTCTCAGCTGTTTCCCCATGTGTTTCTACCTCCCCTGATCACCTCCTGCGTGTATTTAGCCTCTGAGTTCTCGTTCATTCCTTGTCTGTTATGTCTGCTATTTTGCCATGATCATGCCATGTTTTGAAGATCTTCATGTATTCATGCCAAGTCTTCATGTTCCAGGGTTTCTCCTAAATTGGGTTATTGTTTAGTTTCCTATTGCCCTTTTCTTTAGTACTGTTAACCAGCCTTAAATAAACAGCTCGCTGTTGTTTAAGATTAAAAAAATTTTTCTGCGTCTCAGCACTTGGGTCCTCCTTCTCACTCCACTCAGTCAGCTTTCCCGACTGTGACACATCTGTTTACATCCTGGGTCCTTTATCAGCCTTTATCCTCTTTTGTTTTGTGAAATTCATTAAAAATAAGAGCACAAAATAATCAGAAAGAGATTTAAAATTACAGATTCAGCTTGATAGTTTTGGTATTATCCTACTGACGGACAGTCCTGGTGGGCGTTGCCAAACCCAGTAGCCTCACAAATTTAAAGAACGTGATCTGGAAAAAAAAAAAACTTCTTTGAAATTGAATGTGTTGTTTCTCCACCGTTTGAACCAAATCTTCTGTGTTTCATATACTTTGGCGGGATTGTTTTTGCTAATGAGGATATGTAAAAACAGGTACTGGTACAACACAGTCATGAACCAAAGCCAGAGTTATAGTGAAACCTAAAACAGACTGGCTTTTTTGTTTGTTTTCCTTTTCTCCCCTTTTCTCTGAATTATATTTGCCAACTTGATCGACTCAAGCACTAGGTTTATGGTACAGTAACAACTTTGGCATTTTTTTAAACAGAAGAAGTTAAAACACAGCAATTTAGGCTGAAAAATGTGAAACACGAGAAAAGATTAAATCTGTTATAAAATCTGTTATGGATTAAAGCATGTAAACCTATTCTAGCAGAAACCCCAAATAAATTAATCAAATTAAAATTAAACCCTCAAATAAATTCTGAATTTGTGCAAAGCGTTGTAATGTTGCCTTTTTAATCCATAGGGAGAACAACCAATGAAACTTATTTATGCGTGTTTGTGTTTAAAGATCAAGTAATAAACATATGCAAACCTTTGCATAGTAATAACAGACAGTGTCAAACGGCTGTCTTTGTCTCCCCCTACTTGTCTAAAGAGTTGGACTATTACTTCCAGTGAAAGGTATTCTTAAAGCTTCAGCACACCAAGACATATTGGACAATTTAAAGCTCCAACTTTGGGGGAACCCCTTCCTGTTCCAACATGACTGCATACCAGCACACAAAGCAAGGTCCATAAAGACATGGATGAGCGGGTTTGGTGTGGAAGAGCTTGACTGGCCTGCATTGAGTCTTGCCCTCAACATGACAGAACACCTTTGGGATGAATTAGAGCACAGACTGTGAGTCGGACCTTCTCGTCTGAACATCAGCGTCTGACCTCACAAATACACTTCTGGAAAAATG
>VUQG01002580.1:0-16795 GCA_015106755.1 Etia nguti
CCCCCCCCCCCTCACTGTGGCTGCTGACACCGTCTTTCCTGCTGGACAAAAGGCTTTTAGCACCTCACGCTACTGTCCAAACCTCAGCGCGTATACACACACACACACACACACACACACACACACACACATATCCTTTGCAACACATACATGCTGGACAGGATGGAGTGTGTGTTTTGTTTTCTCAGACGGCCTGGGAAGAGGGTAAAGGAAGGGAAGGGTGAAACAAAAAGAAGCAGGAATGAGAGGTATTGGAATTGGTAATAGGAGGCTATCTGATGAGTGTAACACAGGGAAAACCATAGCCAAATCGCTACTGAATTATAAAGGTATTAAGTACAATGGGGATGGCATGCTTCTAGGGCAGCTTAATGTAGTTAACATAGGCCTTTTGTTGGGAATAGCAGAGGATGAGTCCAGGGGTGGAGGTTTGAGAGAAAAGTCACAGTGCACTACAAGCCTCCATTGTTGGGGAGGTTCACATTAAACATACATACCCAAAGTTTTTCCTTCCGAGGAAACACAAGGAGAAGAGAGAAGGTGAAGGCTGTGCCCTTCTTGTGCTGCAAAGCAGTCATCGGCATGCCGCAAGGAAGCGGCAGGGGCCGTGACATATGAACCATCACCAGGAATGAAAGGCACAACAATATAATGGGAAAAAATACTTGCCTGACACTCAAGTTCATATCAATGAGATCAAGACGCTGCAAAAAGGGCCGACAGAATCACCCAACGTGCCTTCATCGCAGCGAACTAAACAAGTCACAGAAAGTAAGTGAAAGACGGCAACAAAACACCTCAGCAGTGCACTGAAAGCCACAGATCACAAGAAATGCAACTGTGCGGCAAATTGCACACAACATGAGCAACGAGAGCACGGACAGACTGAGAAGCTGTGGAAAAAATTAAGTAATGACGAGGAAACGGTAAATAAGAAAGTAACAATACTGCACTACAAGCCAAAATGTAGAACATGTAAGCAATTTGTTGAATGAGGTCGCAAAAAGAGCAATTTCATTAGATTCATTAAATGGTGTTAGGCAAGTGAATTATTCATTAGAAATTATTTAGTTCCCGGTTTGTTGTCTGTCTTAAAATAAAAATAAAAATAGTTTAAACACAAAAAACTAATCGGTTCATTCATTAGACCCAATTCCTATGCAGCCTTTAGAAGATGATGCTCACTTATGGTGATGCATTCAAGGGAAAATTTGTGATTATAGGTATTAAAAAAGCATTCAGGTAAGCTTACAAGCATCGCATCAGAGGCTAAATTTAAAACTCTAAGCACTTTTAAATATGCATTCATTAGTTCTTTTTATGTGTCCATTTCCATCAAACAACAGAGTTACATTAGCTCGAAGGGCATTTAAACTCATTTCCCAAACAAGTGGGGAATGAACGCAATAAAGGGTAGTGGAGGCAGCTGTGACCTTGGAGCCAAACTGCAAGCGGCCGACGTGACTTTGTCGGTTGGAAGAAAAGCCTTTATTTATAGATCAGCTGTGTGTCGATCAAACTCCATCGAGGGGAAAGCAGCGGCCGTTAGAGCGAGCAGGAAAAGAGTGTGCATGCGCGCGCCTGGGTTGCTCGGAGGGTTGCTTTTTGAAGAACTAATACAGTGGTGTGCCTCAATCTCACTTAATTCCATTTAAAGGAAATTGATTTTGAGGTTGTGGGGATGATTGGGATGTGGGGGTGGGGGGAAGTGCTCAGGGTACTTCTCTCTTTCTATTACAATTGTGATGAAGTCATGGGCTTGTTGCATTTATTTGCATCTTGTGGTGGTACTACATACAGTAGTGTGCTGTTGTTCTATGATATACAGTAATAAGGGGGGGAAAAAAGGAATGAAACTTTAATGATCCCTGTGGGGGGAAGTGGCTCACTGCAGCAACAAGTAGCAAGGGGGGGGGAAAGGAATATAAATATTAAAACAGAATAGAAATAAGGATTACAGCTGAATGGGGTTATGCAGCATGTGAATACACACCATTGTTTTTATCAACACTGAAACATGCTTGAAGACCACGAGAGAAAGACTGAATATAGGATTTCTTGCTGCAGAACAACCACCACTCCAGCAGGATGGAAACATACATCTGCTAAAATTCTTCCTAGTTAAGTTTCCAAGGTGTGTTTATATCTCTCTCTCTTTTTCTTTTAAGAGATTCGGAGTTTGGATCAGCATCTGTGA
This sequence comes from Etia nguti, assembly GCA_015106755.1. Taxonomy (NCBI): domain Eukaryota; kingdom Metazoa; phylum Chordata; class Actinopteri; order Cichliformes; family Cichlidae; genus Etia; species Etia nguti. The sequence continues at coordinate 2,198 of VUQG01002580.1, forward strand.
TATCTTTTTAGATAATATTTTAAGTTAAACTGGAGGAATTCATCTTTAGGCAGCAAATTAAACTTGTTTATAACTATTTTTATAAATTTTTTTTAAATCTGAAAGTTAATCAGATTCAATAAAAATTCCATCACTTGAACTTTTATAAGCAGAACATTGTCAACCGGAGTATCAACGCAGGATTTTTAACACAGGACTTGACCATTTTTTGTTTTCAGCAGTCCAAAATTCTAAATATTAATAAATGAACTTAAAAACTAAGACGACCGCAATCCTATTATTTATTCACATTTAAGTGAATTGGATGATGAGAAGAAACGGAAAATTTTGAATAAATATTGATCAGTTTTTGCTTTAATGGTTTTGGAAAATATTGTATCATTGTGATGACCTATATTTTATTCATTAGAGTGAATTGCACTGAAAAAGAAGCAGGCTGTTAGCACACTGTGCATATTGAATAACATACCACTAAACCATATTTAAAAAATTTAGAAAGCTACTGCTTAAACTCTATAATTCATCGTGTGAAATCTGAACTACTGAAAAAGAAGAGAGAAGAGAAAACCCCCAGATATCCAAATATTAATACATGCTCATCCGCTCTTCACACAAAGCCAATATTTAATTTTTGTATGACAGAGGAGGAGAGGGGGGGAAAAAGATGACAGTCCAGCTACACATCTAAATTGTGCCTTTGATTTAATTCCTATCTTCATCTTTTTTGCACCAGGGAACTTCACTTATCACAATATCAATGAGCAGCTTGTAGATTTAGTCACTTTGCAGCGTGCATTGCTCAGGCAGATGAGAGCAGAGGAGGTTCATGTTTTGCACATTTGTATGGATGAATCAAAGGCAGACGAGGAACTCGGCGAGGCTCAAAAGCTTCTCAGACAGAAAGAGAGAGGAACGAAAACAAGTGTATTCAGTGCCAGGACTGTTAACAACCACCTGTATGAGCCCACCTGTGGTTTCTAAAATAGCTCGCACAAAGAACCTGATACCCCGGAGGATTGAAAACTAATCCTAAAATGATCTTCCAAAAAAAAGAAGAAAAAAAATACAACTTTGCAGTCACACAGATTTGTAATTCTCACATTCATGTGCAGTGATTGTATACCGCTGAAAATTCATACATTAATCGAAAACACTGCAGAATTCCGTCGAGCTACGCTGAATACACTCACTCATGATGATCAAATTGGGATTCACTGAAGGCAGAAATGAAATCATTACTAAAAGACCATCATCTTAAGCCCCCATCTCTGGAGAGAAGTGTGAAGCCTGCTGCCCCAGATTGCCTAAAAATGCAGATAAGAAACGATCCTGCTCCAGAAATTGGTCCTGCAGGACTATTACATTGGAGAGATTAGTGGAAGATAATCATATAATGGCGATGATAGCGCCGATCGCAACAAAACGGCCCCATAAAGTCACCTCTGAATAAAGAACAGGCGATACAGATGAGTGGGAATAAAACAGCAAAGTGCTCGTGCTGGGGTAGCATGTGCGAGACATCTGTCTGCAGGGCTCGGTGCTGCCTCTGGCCAGCAGGGGGAGCTCCATCTTTCTACATATACACACGCTGGTTCACAAGGGAGAGCCAGAGCAACAGGGAAGGGGAGAAGTCCTCACATGACCTTCTAGTTCACAGGAGTTTGCCTTTAGAGAAAAAGCCTCTTATATGGTATATGGTAAGACTTAACAGCCTCAGTGTCCACTGCTGAGACACTTAATGACTGAGAATGGAGATCAGAAGGTAGTTTAGAGGGTCAGGTGTTACTTACAGAGCACTGGGGAGGGCGGGAGGGTTCACTGAGGGTATACCGTCTTTGATTCATATGCTACTCTGTTTCACTAACATAATATTCTATGTTTTTTTTTGTATATAGACAAGGGATACATTTATCTACAAATAGAAACCTTGATGACTTTGGGCTCTGCTGTTAGAGCCAGCCACCTTGTTGTCTGTTATTCTCAGTTTTTAGTTTTTTGAGAGTTTATTCCCTGGGAGTTAATACAGTAAGTTCAGACAGTAGACAAATTTCTTATTAAATAGCAGCTTTAACTGATTCTGTTTCAGGAATTAACAAGAGGCAACAACTCTGCTGCAGACTGCGTAAAATGTTTGTGTGTTTGTGCCTAAAAAATGCTAAATTAACCTAAGTCACTGGAGTGTTATATAGATATTTTTCCTTTTCCACTGCATTATATATATGTTGAGGAAATGGGCCCTTCTGTGGTAATTGATTTTAAAAATCCTGTAGTCAGACATACATGCGGACTTTACAATGAATTGCATAATAAAATAAAAATTATTTTTTGTTTTTGTCTGATGATTCAAACATTTGAATGGATTTTGCAAGAATTCTAAGTGCACAAATCCCTTCCAGAATGTTTTAAGAGTCACAGTTTAGCATTTGCAGAGGACCCGTATCAGGTGAAGCGTGTCATGACTAGATTACAGTCTGACTCATGACGAGAAAGTTGAATATATAGGAAATGTGGCCCTTATTAACTCTAGAGGGAGTTCATTTAGGAAATCCTGCATGAAGAAAGATCCTAAAGGTAAGAAACAGTAACAATACACCCTAATGGGATCATAAAAAAGAAGGAGAAAAAAGGGCACTTGGCTGTACCTGGAAACGCCTAGAAGAAGAAAAATTTGTTTGCATGTTTGTTTAATTTAGGCTAACAAAAAGACGTAAAAAGGTGGAAATTCAGAAAGCAACGTGCAGATTGTTGACATCTTCCTCCTCTCCCCTTGTTACCACTTTGCATCTGCTCTGTCATCTCTATCTTTAGCTCTTCCTCTATGTCTCTAGGCCATATTTCTCCGTTGTCGGAGAATAGGAAATTATAGTGCGGTGTGGGAAGGAGAGACCACTAGCTCTCTGACCCAGACTTGTTGCTATAAATCCACGCTTTTTTTGTGTGTGTGTTGGGTGGGGGTGCGGGGGTCTCCCACCTTGACCCCACCATTTCCTCAGTGTATCTGGCCTGCGAACTAGCTGACAGACGCACTCAACAGCAACATACACCAGACGCAAACACAGCCTCCGCTCACACACTTGGGTGGGCAGGAGAGAAAACATGCAGTGGCTACAAACAGAGCCAGCCTTTTTAGACTGGATGCATGTGAAAGTGGAATACCAGCGCAGCCACAATGAGTTTTGCAACAAAGAGTTTGTCCGTGGAGCAAACACACGCTCAGATTTCTGATCATGTGTTGTTGACAGGAAAAGTTACGCTTTCAAACTGGTTCATGTGACCATTTCTCTGGCCGGGCATAATTTTTGTTATCTGGCTTCCCAGGACAATTTTAACATCAAACAGAGTAACTGGAGAACTTAAGAAAAACAGCTCGGCATGCCTATTGTCCTGTTTTCATCACGTTTTACCAGAATCTTCCAACATGTTGGAAGAAGTAAAAAGAATGTTAGATGCGTGCAAAGAGACCTTTGTTTGCAGCAAAACGGCAGAAAGGAAGAAGAAACTCAAAACTAACATATACAGTGGAAGAACCTGCATCTTTTAACACACTGTGTCTGGACACCACTGGCCACTACACAAACTCCAGTTCCTCCTGATTTTCTATGGATGACGACCACGCTTAGTGAAGTAACACATTTCCTATATGTTCAACTTTCTCATCGTGAGTCAGACTGTAATCTAATCAAGACATGCTTTACCAGTAGAAGACGTGATAAACTCTAAATTTAGACACAGGAACTTTATTTCCATATATTGAATAGGCAAGGTTAGCAGAGTTTGTGAATGGCTGTTGTGGACCAATTTAAGGGCTCCAACAAATTAAATTCCTCTCTGTTATAGTTCAATACTTGTACCTTACTTTGACAAATATGTAGCAGCCATACCAATTTCTCAGTCTCATTTCTTTCAGCCCTCATGGTAAGAGATCAATATTATTTCTCTCAGCGTAAGATTGAAAGTGAGTTCTTTGAGATCAAATAAAAGGTTCCTAACATTTACTTGAATGGAGATGTAAATATGTTTAGAAAAACACCCTGCATGTACTAATTGGACTGGATCTAAGCACAAGCTTTGGTATTGAATTATGGAATTGAAATGAAATACAGGACTGAGTCAAAGAGTTCCACTTTGGGGCGGTAAAAAGACGGACTTTCTAGTCCCCGCCCCACCCTCTTTTTCATTCTCTCCTACCCTGTTTAAGATTCCTGGCCTTTCACCTGACCTCAGGCCTTAGCTAGGGGGGTGGGGGAGCTGGTTGCTTGTGGTGGTGGAGGTTAAAGTGTAATCCTGGTCCTGTGACCACAAAGGCTTGGCCCCTGAGGGCCAAGGACCAGCCACATTTTCCGAATTGCAGCGTTATCCCTCAGCAAACCCTTCGGACTGACTGCATATCAAAGGATTATATATTGCAGCGGTCTTCTCTGCTCTGGTGTGTAAAGACTGCCGCACAGCCCAAACTTTTATTCCGCTTTCCCTCCCAATCAAGTACTCCAAATCAGTCAGTTATGCTTTCAGATTCTGGTTTGGCTCTTGATTGTGTGGGGGCGAAGACTGTACAATACAGCTTAAACTTTGCAGAGTCTAGAGCTTGTCAAAAGCACCAGAGACAGCAGGGGAAAAAAGGGGTTTTTTGTCATTGTATCAATGCCTCAGTCCAACCATTTTCACAACAATCTATTAACAAGAGTAATTGCCACATAGCATCATTACAACAAACACATATTTTAGACCATTCAGATGCTGATATCTAGCTGCTAGTGTACTGCTAATTGCTTGTTTAAGTAATCCATTAAAGAGTGTTCCAACAACAGCTTGTATGCGCCATTATCATTAGTTTTATTCTCAGGAAACCTTAACAAACCATTTTTAACAGCGCCGTGGCTTTGCCCTGAGCGCTTCTCTTTGCATTTAAACCTAAAGAATTTGCTTTTTCTTTTTTTTTTTTTTAAAGAGCAACTTCAGAAGATAGAGAGAATTGAAGCGAAAGAGAGAAAAGGTTTAATTGACGCCTCCCCCATTTTCCCAGGGTGAAGATGAGAGGGAGGAGGGATGGGGGAGAAAAGAGGAGGGGGTGATGTGACATTGCTCTCCCGGTATTGCGACTGTACAAAAGGAAGCAGATTTGCAGAAGAGATGACCTCTAACCTCTAAAGCTGCAGAAAGGGTCCTTGGTGGCCCCAGCACCACCCAATCAATCACCTCCTAGAGCCCGTTGGTCAGCTGGACTGTAAGAGGACACCGCAGTCGGACCAGCGGACCAACCCTTAAGCATTCCTAGGCAGAATTTTTTTTTCCTTTTTTTGTTAAGGGAGAGGGATTCAGAAATGAATGTTTAGCTGGTCAAGATATTTTCTTAAAAAAAAGGGGGTGCTTATTTCAACTTATCTAAGTCCTCAACGTTATCCTGCCAAATTTAATTTTAGTGTGAGAAATGTGCTATGAGTAATTATTTGTCTGCAGTAAACATGTGCCAAAAGCAACTGAACCTCTTCACCGCAGTGGCCTACAAATAAAGCTCTTCATTTTGTTTTTACTGATTATTTTTTTTTCAAATTATGAAAGCACTCAAAGCATCTGAAAACAGACTTCCACGAGATTTTATCCTTTCAGGGATCAGATAGTTCTCGAATTTTCCACTGCTGTTTACACTGAAAACGTCTCCTATTGATAAATGCTCAGAATACGCTTTGCCAATGAAAAGGGATATCAAAAATGAAGAGAATGTCAAATAAGTAAAAAAAAAACAACAAAAACCCCCCAAAAAACCAACAATAAACCAACAACAAATAGCTGCAAAAAAGAAATACACACAATAAATGATGGCGAAATTACACAGTTTGCTGTGAGATGTTTTAAAATAACATTTCTCCACACATTTTTTTAAAGTCTCCCTAAATTCCACTTATTTTATTCTCGATAAATGCTGATACTTTTTGGTATTTGAACATGACTGCAAAGTGTAGCTGAATATTTTCTTTAGCAAGACAAAAAAAGCCAAGGTGGACTTATGTCTTATTTATCCACTGGCTTTTTGTGTGTGTGTGTAAATAAAGCAAAAACTACAAAGTCAAATTTCATCAAACTTTGTTGATTATGTGCAAAGCAAGACCTGCTTCAATTCTGGTGTCATGGATTTGAAATTTGAAATGGAGCATTGGCCTTGACTAAAGAAGCGTTCTTTAAGTGCCCCTCAAGACTACAGTAAATCCACTCAAGTCTAACAGTCTTTATGAAATAGACCTATAGTGTAAATATAATATTATGTGATAGCCTCTTTATCTCGTTTACTTCACATAAAATACTACATTCAATTTTAAGTGTATCACTGTTGAACTGTTTTCATGCTGTACTAGGCATTCTTTAAAGGTTTTGCTCTAATTTTGAATATACAGATTTTCATTATTATTATTAATCCATTCATAATGGAAACCAGATAATGCATTTATTTAATGTGTGCTGCTACTTTTAAGGTTTCAGTGTGAGACTGAATATCAAAAAAACTGATTTTAACAAAACTAATTGCACTTTTACTATACGTGTCACCAGCAGACTGTAAAAAAATTTTCTCCTGTGAAATGACACTGTTGCTGCAAACGTTAGTCAAGGTCAGAGAATATTATATTGAATTGAGTTTATTTTCTTTTCAATAAATACACAATTAAATCTTAAATTAATTTTCAATAGAACATTTACATATTAGAAGCAACAGAACAGGAATGAAGCAAATAAACTAAGGAAAGGGCCAAATGGTGATCACAGACACCAGTTACTGGTAATAGGGTTAATTCGTTCTTAATACTTTTACATAAGGCGTACCTTTGTATTTCATTTTAACATGTATATTAAGGGAACACAGCTTCTTTGCCCACTGTTTTCATTAAATAAACTCATATTGTAATCCACGTGTTCAGCTCTCAATCGCCTCCTGCAAGATTATGATAGTGTTGCTGATAAGTAATGACATCAAGATTTACTGTTCACTCTGTGCTGATTACATGTCAAGACAAGAATCGTCATTCAATTCCAAAAACAAAAAACAAGCAAGGCTAAAACATTTTTTTTAACCCAACAGTGTACTAACACATAATGCAATACTTGGCTGTATGTTAGCTGTCTCTCTTCGCTAGTGAGTATAAAGTGAGTGGGTGTGTATAAAAGGGTGTGAATGTTTCCAAGTCATGTGAATTTTTCTTGACAGGGATTGTTTAGCAGCTATTTGTATCATGTTACATTTGTAAATTAGTTGGAAATGGCACATTTAACAGCTGATCTACAGTGTTAACTTGTTTGGTTCATGCATTCAGACAGCGGGAAACCCTATAACTCATAACCCTATAACACAACACTATAACTCATCATCCACTCTGTTGCTGGCTTTAAAGATCATAAGTCATAAAAAGCAGCAGAGATTATGCAGGTCGAATTACAGCTTTTGTTACTGAAAACAAGATGAACATACTGGCAGAAGAGCAACTAATGCACATCCAATAATATCAATAAATAAAGTCTGTTTGTATAGCGCGATTCAAAACCTGTGCCTCCCGGAAATTATAAAAATCAATTTACACATCAATTAAAATAGGCCATATAAGACTCAACTGCAACATCAAACTACCAAGATCAAAGCATTCCAGGTGCAGGAGATGTGTAATGTCTAGCAAGAATGTTGTAAGGTGTAAGGTGAACTGCTGGCTCACTTTTATCATGGCAACTCTGCAAGGACTCATTGTTACTATGAGCAAAAAATCCAAGAAGTTAAACAATAAAGTTTACTCCACTTCTTCTCTGCTTCCGTGTACAAATTAACTCTTATACGATGCCCTTTTTATTTTTTCACCCACTCAAAAAGCTTATCTAGTATACTCTGGTAGGTTTTTCTTTTTTTTTTTTTCCTCTTTTGCAGCTGGTTGCAAAGGCCTGACTTGGTGCCATCTATCAAAACAATCTGCTCTCAGAGGGAAACCTGCTATTAAGTGATAAGAGTCTGCCCTCAGTGGGGTGTAATGGGTCCCACTTGAGTTCCTTTTTGGAGTATTGTCCTAGCTGGCCACCATCAAGACAATCCCAACCCAGTCACTGTTCTCCGTTTTGCTACTAACTCTCTTAAATTATGGTAGTTGCCCCATACTCACATATGGCCCGAACGTCACCCAGAACAGCTGAGATGAAGATAGCCTTCATTTCCTGCAGCCACCACACTGAAGTCTGTTTTTATAAAGATTAATTCTCTTATTTACATATCCATATCAGCTTATGTTGGTGAAATATATTATCATGTGAGCACTGTTTTAGCCTACAGTGTGGTTGTGAGATTTTTTTCTGTAAGCAAAAACAGAGTTTGTAATTTTAATGTGTTTTTTACATTAATAAAAACCACACAATAAAGAACAGTTTGAATTTATTTTTTAATTTAACGCAGACTTAATCCTGAAAATATTTAAATAATACAAAGAGTAAGATTTTAGTCCTTTAATATAATTATAATGACAATAATACCTGCCTGTGAAAGTTAAAAAAAAAATTGTAGTACTTAAAAAGTATTCACAAAGACTTCCACCACAGGTCATCAGTGCTGTTCTTGCAATGGTAAAAAGGTTAAAAGTTTTTACCTTACATATACCACTTCATTACATACTCTCAAAGAAATATTTTTTGTTTCATAAAGTTTGTAAATTATTGTCTTTGGAGATAAAAAAGGAGGTATTATTTACTTATGTGGTGATTTGTGCTCAACACCAAAAAAGAATCAAAATATTGCAAAACGTCAGGTTCATCGTTTCATTTTCACTACACATTAGTGTGAGGTAATGTGTAGGTTGTAGGTTCTACAAATGGGGCTATTTCTTTTTTCACTCTGCAATATAAAAATAATATATTTTCACTAAATTTAAAAGAAAAAGTTGTAGTAAATTAGGCTCTGAATGATATATGAAATATTCCCTTTGAAAAAAAAATATAAAAAGGAATAAAACTAGAAAGACTGTTGAGTGCAAGTCCAGGTTTCTGGAAGAAAAGACTAATTCCTGAAAAGAATGTAAAATGACATATTTACTGGAGACCCATTAGTTATGGATACAAATATTTAACTTGGAATATTACCAAAAAATTCTGTGTTACAAGTTTTTAAAATGTATTATCTAATTAAATACATTTTAATTAGTGAAATGTGGTAAAATAAAAAATAAATGTGCTTTCTTTCGACCAGTCGATGAAATCTAATGAAAGCCTGGGGTTTATTCTAAGTAACAGCAAGAGTTTATGTGATACGTTGGGAAACTGTGTGTTTGTACATTAGTTTCCCTGAAAGATATCCCTGGAATATACAGAGACTACAAATAAGATAATTTAAAGGAATGAAATAGGGTTGTAGTTAGCCTCTTTTTTTTACTAAATATTCTCCTGACTCAAGTCACAGTCAGAGAAAGACACAAAGCCCATACGTTACACATACATACTACCTGCTTCTGACAAACGCATATTTATGGCTATTGTTTGTGAGAGGTCACAAGCATTGACTTAAGACGAGGGAACCCCTTTCTTCCTTTTGAGCCAGGGATATTCACTGAAGCTATGGGAAGGCTGCCAAAATGACCCATCAGAGATTGACGGGGGTTAAGCTCCCATAATCAATATGACACCGCTAAGTGCCCTTTGATTGAGCTGCACGTAGTGTAAAAGGACATTTCTGTGTGCCCGGCTGCTCTTGCCACCAAGAAATGCAGCATTTGTCCAAAGCTAAACGGTCTTCTGAATGTCATTGTCACGGGTACATTAACTTTTATATGAGTCTGAGAGACAGACTTGGAGTGAGGATGAACGGCCATTTTCATTAGAGTGGCTGCTTCTTGCCATTAAGGGTGCTGTCAGATGGACAGGGACAGAAATGGTTTGCATGGGGTGCACAGGCAAAGTCTGGAGATTTCATTCCTTCTCATAAGATGTACCACAAGGAGCTGGGGCGATGAAGGCACTGGCTAAATTTGCCGGTGTGAAACCCCGTGTCACTAGGCAACTGGATCTGATGGCTCCTTTGTTTGGGGTGAAAGGTTGGAAGCACTCGTACTAATCTCCTTGCTTCACAATTAACGAACACAGGAGAGCTGCTCGAACCTCTTCCCGCTCTCAAACAACAACAACAAAAAGAAAAGGCTTGAAAGACTCCTCTATTGTCCCTCCTTCTCAGTTCCTGCTCCCCCCACCTCTCTGCACGCTAATCGAAAGGTATTTGCACTGTAAATTAAAATGGCCCTCGCGCATTGCTGTTTTAACACTGACGCGCTCTCCTAAGATGTCCACAAACAGTTCCAATCTAATTACAAAGGGAGATTTACTTCAAATAACTCTGTGGACAAAAGAGGCCTGGCTATTGTTGACGTTGGGCCACTGTTCCACATCTCTTTCTCTCTTTCACTCTCTTGGGCGAATCCTTTTATATTCAAAGTCCTCGCCTTGCCAAGGTTAAAATGCGATGGGATATCTGAAAGTAGGGAACCTCCTAACAAAAGCGGCCTTTTAATTCTCTGGATGGCAAAGGCCTTCGTTGATTTCCACTGTTCTGTCTCTTTCCTTATCTATCCTTTTTTTTCCCTTAACCAAGCAGATCTTGAACAAAGCCGCAGCGGCTGACATGCAAATGTAACAGGGAGAATAGCGGCGTCCAAGGGAGTTAAGATTGTCCGACAACGGAACGTGCTCACTGGGGTTGCATTGTGACGTACAGCTAAGACGCATCCTCGGGGTCGAAAGAGGGAAGAAGGGGATGGTGGATATTGGCTGGCCAGATTTGCAGCGTGTCCTGCTGACTTCCATTTTATGGGCCGTGAATCGCAGAGCCCTCTGGGAGTCTATAATCCGCCCCCACTGCCTACCCTCCCTCTGCCCATACCACATCATTTTATTGGTCTCTCTGGATGTGTGGCTGCTGTCCGTGGTTTACAATGATCCATCCATGTGGGGATTCTCTCGCAGCTAGACTGTTGCACCACTATGGACATCCCAATTTGCTACTGGATCCCACCCACCTATTTTCCCCTTATAAGAATACTACCTCCCTGTCTGACATGCTGTTGTCCCATGGTTTCCTGTGGTGATGCCTCAATGCGACTGTGCCCACCATGACACTAAGCCTCGGCACTGAAGCTCTGCAGTACAGGGGCCCAGTTGGGTATTTCTCAATGAATGAAGCTGGGTGCAGGGAAATGTAGCAGTGCCAACTCTCATTCACACATTTTATCTCATTTACACACAAGCCACACATCCTCTATTCACATAAGTGTTATGCACAGCGGCCTATGATCGTGGCGGATGATTACTACCGGGTGCTGGTCACACTGCAGCCCTGCTCAGTATCCATCAGCCAAAGAGAGGATCTTCCTCCGCCTGGAAAAACTCATTTAGATCTTATCTGAGGAAAAATTTGTTTGCTGAGGGAGAGGGAGGAGGTTAGTAGCAGAAGTGACTGTAGTCTAGGCTAGTGCTGCTTGATTTAATTTAGCAACCGATAGTGTCTCTGACCACTTGTACTCTTCTTATTTTGGAAGGTGGGAGAGACTGAGTGCCAAGGAGGGGGAGATCGAGGAATGCAGCAAGAAAGAGGTATTTGTTTACGGGTACACTGCTAAAGTGAACTGTGGGGCCTTAAATGATCAGCTTAGAGACGTTTTGATGGTAAATAGAGCTGGGCGACAAAGAGTGAACACAGATCCAAAAGATGAGGACATCCCCAGTGTATATAGCTACACAGAAACTTAATTATCTGTTAATTATCTGAAAAAAGCCCATAAACAAATATATCTGAGGTTTTTTGACCAAACTAGCAAATTGAAAAAGTCTGACAAATATCTTTATACATATCATAGACTAAAATAAAATAAAATAAATGCAAAATAAAGACGAAAACCCTCCACTGAAGTCTCCATTTGTGCTCTGATCTATATGACCCTCCATCAAACACCACAGCATTTTGTTGCAATACAATCAACATCGTGTCCCTGCAAGTCATGCTGCTGGCCTGCCATGGTGAATATGGCACCTGATAACCACTGTGACCCAAAATGCCTCGCGTGAGCTGTCTCGCCAGCCGCGCACAGACAGACAGGCGGATAATCTGCCGCCGACCATGGACAGCTTGCTCAATTATGAGTGGGATGCTGGAAAAAAAAAACAACCCATGCATTAGCATGGTGCTAATCAGCATTTTGACTCACCAGATGACACAGACAGGAAGCTCAACATGCCAGCATTTTGTGATCAGAAGTCATAATGCTAATGCACATCTGCCCTTTGACGAAGAGCCGCACTAAACTGAAATGACTCATAAACACTCTTATTGGGTCTGCTTAGTGATCATTTCATTTAAATAGCAAACAACAGCTAAGAGAGATCAGAAGGTTGAGTGCAAAACCATCCACGCTTGCAGCGTCCAGGGAGGCTGCCAGCTTGTTTCCTGTATGCGCCTGTTTGTCAGTGGTAACAGCAACACATGTGTAGCACTGCCTGCCTCGGCTGGAAGAATATTTGCTTTGCTTATTGCCACCCTAATGCTCACTGACAACTTAATAACATCACAATTAACTAAATGCTAAACAGATGCCAGTGCTGGACTAATGTGATTGAGACAATCGGCACTTTTGACGTGACCCCTGTGTAGCGCTGCCATTGGCCTAATTTGCTTGAGTGACATGACTGGACTGTGTATGTGTGTCTGTGTGTTTGAGTGTGTCTTTTTGTATTTGGAGTAAATGATAGCGAGGCCACCAGTGTGAACAATTTACTAGGAAGAAAAAGGTAAGAAAAAAAAGAAATAATGTGGCTTAAAAGCACTCCTTCTTTCTGACCATCATACCCTTGTTGTACTCCCCCCACCTCTCTCGCTCTTTCTCCTCCTATCCTCACTCCCTCCCTTTCCAGCACGCTCTATCCAGCCAAACTATTTCTGGCTTGAGAAAAGAAAGTGTTTACTCTGCGGCCGGGGCCTGCTGGAATCACGCTGTGTTCCCACTGGCTAAACCCACTATTGCCACTCCATGGTTTGCATATTTTCCCTGTATTACAAGACGTTAAAAAAGGACAGAGGGAGATAAAAAAAGAAAAAGAGAAAGAAGGAAAGTGAAAAGAATAAGAGCCTCCCCCTCCTATTATGCGTGGATTTTCTTTGGTGCTGCCGTGTCTGTATGTGTGTTTGTGTGTGGGGACACATACAGATGATTCATGTATAAACAGGAACACCAACAGTCGGACAACAAATTCTTCTGAGGCCTGTGGACTCCAAACTCATTTCTACACAAGTCACATGGGAGATCCAGTCCCTGTTGTTTCTGGTGCTACTCGCAGCTCACGCTGAATTTCAGGCAACTGGTTCATACTGAATGTAGCCCTAATTTGGCACTTGAATGTGCTGATTCCAGTGCAAATTACAAAGTGTGCATTTGTGAATATATGGTCCGAATGAGCCGCAGGGCTTGTAAAATGAATCCGTAGTAGTAAAATCTACTTTAATTTGAATTTATTGCTTGTTTTTTCTTGTCTGTGTGCGCATCTTATGATCTTTTGCTTTTCAGCACCAAGCCACACTTTAATCATGTGGAATGGGAGTGCGGTGGGGTTATCAATAGGATACGTATACAAGTTATGGTGGAGATCAAAACAATCCCATGAAAAAAAAAAGTGAGATAAAGATAGCTAAAGTAAAGAGATCGAAACAGATCGAGTGAAAAGCAGCAGCTCAGAGCTGAGAATAATCTTGTACAGACCAAAAGGGAGCGGCTTTACTGGAAATGCAAACTGAAAATGACACGTTGGAAGTGGTCGTGTTTAAATGAGCACAACAGTTTCACCATGTGATATTATGGTGTGGAACAAAATCCAAATTAAATAGCTTTGGAAAAAGCCTACAGCTGATCACAAAGAGGAAATGATACTGTATACAGCACTGATGGACCGCTACAGCTTTTCTGCCAGATACACTGGCTGATTGTAGCCAAATGTCTTTGGCACAGTCTGGAATATTCGAAAAACCACATTACCAGTGGAACAGCAAAGTTTGAAGCTCATGCTGACATTGACATAATTGTTTTACATGAAAAAAAATAAGCTGACCTCTATGCCTGTGTATGTTTCCAGTGAAAAAGAGGATGCACCTGCTTGTAATATTAATGTACATTGTGCAAAAAAAGAAGTCTTTGAAAGAAACAATACTGACTGAGTAGGCTACAGTCTGGCATAACACCAAGTGAAATCTCTATATGGTTTTCTTTTTAACATTTTGGAGGCTACCTATATGCTGTCAAATTTGCTTGCACAACAGCCCGACCACATTAAAAAAAAAGAATAAACATTTTGTAAGAAATATGAAAATGCCAACTAGATATTATGAAATCTTTGTCTGACATTTTTCAAGGTTAAAATTAGCAGTGTAGCAATCCTGTAAATGCTGAAGCAGTCACTACTGATGTCTGTAACAGATTTACTGCTTATGTCTGAGCTGTCTTAATATGTCAGTCACCCATGGAGCACTATGAATAACAAGGTTTATAGAAAATGTGCTATTTAGAAACTTTGATTAAATGAATGAATCATTGAGATTTGTGGGGGGGGGGGGGG
>VUQG01002580.1:25781-37187 GCA_015106755.1 Etia nguti
AAAAAAAAAAAAAAAAAAATAAATAAAAAAAATAAAAAAAATATATATATATATATATATATATATATATATATATATATATATATATATATATATCAAAGAGTTACTCTGCAGAGCTATTATTGTATGTCAAAAACCTTTTTTCAAGCCAGCACACGCAAAAATACAAAAAAGATAAACCTCTTGAGTCGGCTTAATGTTCCCACAATGCTTGCAAAAACAATTTCACAAATCTTCTCATTCATATTTTTCTTCACCGTTTAAGCCTCCTTGTTTCTCTGTTGTGTTGTACACTTTAAAATTGTGGTTACCGTTGCGCCTAGTTGAATGTAGGTACTTGAGGGTGTTTCACTTACAGTAAACTTAGTGGTTATGGGTTTCCGTAGCAGTGACACGGTCTTCATCACATCTACATGTGATGAAGACCGTGGGTAAGCCCACCTCCTTTCCAAGAAAGCGATAGTGCATTCCCTTGCCTGTAATTTCCCCTGACATACTAAGTGCTCATTCTCCAATTTCCCTAAATAATGTGGTGATGGTGTAATGTTTTATTTGCTATTACACTCATTCCATGTGAGCACGAAATCTGAGTCTAATATGAAAACCATCGTTCTCTTATGATGCTGAGGAGGAAAGTAACCCCACTGGCCATCTGGGTATTTATGGGAGTGATTAACGTATTTGGGTACAGCAGCACACACACAACGCACATCGCCACGCTCGCATCATCTAGTTCAGCAATGTGATCTCATAATGCCACCATTCAGAAGCCCTTCTCATTCAAAAGAATTTGTCAGACACAGAAAGGCCTTGTTTGTTTGGGCTGATAGTTCTGTTTTTCCTGCAGCAGCAGAGGATTTTTTTTTCTTTTTCTTTTTCAAACTACATTCCCACACTTGACACTTACTTGTCGTCCCAACCCACTTTCACAGGTAGAGCATATATGCTAAGATTGCAACAGATGGCCCCCCTTTTGGGGATCACAGTCTAAACAGAATCTTTCATCAAAGACAATCACAGAATTAAACATAAGAGTTACAGAGTCTGTCTGCGCTCATAGCAATGTACGAAAAAAAACAAAAAAACAAAAAAGTAGGCCACAATGTTGATACCAAAGTTTAACATTTCATCCTGTATGGGAGATAAAGAAACAAATATTTTTCTTCTGTAACAACCACTGGCCATTTTGTAACGTGATGAAGCCATCAATCTGCCCGTTGCAACACATGAAACAGTTTACCTATTTTTTTCCCTACCTAAATACAAAAACAGGATTAAACGAGCAAGTGTTTAAAAATCGGCAAAGTCATGCAAAGTCCATCTGTTTCCTGCAACACAGTCATGAAAATATCTTGTCAAAAGGCCTTATATGACCACTTGCATGAGTTGGCATGACACTATTTAGCATACACGCAGACAGACACACACAAACACATACTTAACAGTTTAACAATGGAGCTGTGCACAGAGAGTTCTGTACAATCCATTACATGTAGAAACAGACAACTAAAAGAAAAAGCCACAATAAACAAACTGTTCAGCTATGAATAATTTACCAGATGTCTTTTTTAACTGCAGTAAAGACAGTAGTATCAGCAGTTGTATTAATAGTGCAGGCTTGCAAAAAACAGCCTA
Organism: Etia nguti; assembly: GCA_015106755.1. NCBI lineage: Eukaryota > Metazoa > Chordata > Actinopteri > Cichliformes > Cichlidae > Etia > Etia nguti. Next base: position 27,417 of record VUQG01002580.1, read on the forward strand.
ACCTGTGGTAATTGTACACACATTGGTCACTGCGTGCGCAAATTATATCAACACTTGCTAACGTCTCCTTTCAAATTAGAGGTGTCACTGGGCAGGGAAAGACACGGCTACATCCCTGGAAAACAATAGAAGAGATGATGCACACTAGGTCGAGTGAAAAAGGCTGCAGTCTGTACAGCCGTTGCAACAACCTCCCTTTAAGAATTTTGAGCCAACTGGGAATCCCTATACTCCCGCACTGATGGATTGCATGGAAGCCTGTAAAGAGCGATCTGCACACAGAATCCAGCTCGTCCAATCTGCATACGCGCCAGCCTCACTGTGCATGCCATGTTACAAAAATTAGGTGATGGGCAACCAGCTGAAGCACTACCAAAGTGCACTGTGTGCCAGCAGCTATGACTTCACTTTTGGCATGCACTACCGTGTGCAAGGGTGACAACGGAGATAATATACCAAGCTTCGTGTTAGCTAGGCATGTAACAATTTTGGAGTTCCCTGACATTACACCACATTTCTGTAAAGTTTAAAGTCAGTAAAACCACGATGAAGGGCAACAGTTATGCTTAGACAATGGCATGTTTGTCAGACTTTGTGAAACTACCTTGTAATTCAAGCATTTTTTTCAGCTTACCACAGCTATTATAGTTTATTGAAAATGACCAAGGAACATGTTCAAGTTTTCTCAAAGTTTTAATTTGAAAATTATCTGCTGGATTCTAACGGACAGAAGCTTAATCTGGAAATCTATTTTATATGCTCTGTTAAGCAGGTATTGCCATCTGGCCTAAAAACATGTCCCAAGTAAAAATTCCCCATTAGAACACACACAGAATGGACCACAGTGACCTAACAGGAGTTAGGTCAAACACTAAAAGCCCACTGAGACGTTGCAGAGCCCAGAAATTCTTCTAGGATGGATGATTTTTTTCCCCCCGCCTACACAAAAATAGCCGTAGGAAAGTTAACTTGACATGACATAATCTTACACATGATTTTTCACCCACTTTAATCCCCGTGTGCAACATTTGTTTGCATGACATACTTTTCTGTATGTGCACATATTTCTGCTGGAAGTGTCTGAAGGATCTTTTCTCAAGAGTCAGAGAGGCTAAATGGGAAATTAAAAAGGCTAATTACAGTGTATATGTCGATGGCCGGCCAATATCACACTCAGTGTTTTTTTTAGCAGTGTAAACAGGGCAGGCGAGAGAGCAGAGAGGCAGATTAGGGAGGCAGAATGTGTGTGTGTGTGTGTGTGTGTGTGTGACAGAGGGAGGGAGGCAGACAAGCACAGTCACCAACAAAAACATAGCCTGGCTGTTCACTGAGCCTACATAAATGGCTTACGTAAGAAAGTACTCTCAGTACCAAAAAACAGCAAAAATCCATAAACACACACAGACAGCCCCATCCCCCCCTCCCGCACACACACACATAAACACATTGATACACACATATTGGTCTCACTACACTTCTGAGGACCTACATTTATTATCACACCACAAAAAAATATTTCTGCTGTGTATTTTTAGATTTACAGTGTTAAACTTGACCTTTAAAAATAAACCGAAACATTGGCCAAAATGACAAAATAACAAAAAGAAAAAAAAATGAGCGTCTTATTTGAGCATCTAAAACTCAATCTGGTTCTCACACACACACACACACACACACACACACACACAAATAGCACAACAAGTATACACGCATTCATGGGAACACACACAGACGCAGTATGCTGTCAGAACAATGAGTACAGACACCACACGCTCTCTCATCCCCCACTCCCTCCCTTGCACCCTCTACCTTCAGCGTTATAACGAGCTCTGCTGTACAGTTTTATTTACACCAACCTCTTATCAGCAGTACAGCAGCATAGAGGCTGCCAATTGGAGAGGACAGGCCACAGTACTGCCTGTACCCTGTAGTGGAGTAGGTGTATATCGCCATGCCCCCAGCACGTTTTTATCAAGGCTTGAAAAAGTCTGGGCTTGCGCCAGGCTGCCTCTCAAAATAATAAAACACACTCACACGCAGGCACACAGAAACTGGATGAGTTGGCAATAACGCACCACAACTACAAGCACAACAGTACACAGGTCACACAGCACGAATACAGCTAAAAGGGGTTTATGTTTGAGATGGTAATAGAGAGTAGGCCCACTTTAAGTCCTTTTAACAATCTTTTTCAGATGCAGGCATTCTGCTACATAAATATTAAATATCTACCTGAAGGCCTCAAGGTGAAAAGGATGTAAACACAAAAACTGTAGAATTGCCATCATTTACAGTACAGTCAGAACTGAAACCCTGAGTTTTGCAGATGATGTGATTCTGTTTGCCTCATCAAACATGATTAACAGCACGCACCGGGGCAGTTTGCAGGCATATGTGAAGCAGCACGGAGGAAGTTCTCCACCCTCTCCACCTTCACGTTTGCTTTTTTCTTTTATTTTCTTTTTTGAAAATAATGGATTGCTCCTTCTGGGTTGAGTTGCCTTAAGTGCAGAAATTTACAAATCTCTAGTGTAGAGCCTGAGATGGACTGACGGACTGGTAGTCATGGCAGGTGATGTGCTCCACAGAGAGCCAAGTAGAAGAGCAAAACTTTTGTTTCACCTATGGTCAGTCTGAGGAAGTGACAGCTCCCATAAAGGAAAGCTAACCCAATTGTAGAAGAGTGGCAAAGTACTAAAGTTAGGACAGAAATGCCATTAGCTAGATAAACTTGCAGATTCATGGGCTATATGGCCTAAATTACCCTCAAGCCTTGAAGCCCTCTTGTTTGCTAATGGGACAAAGAAGAAGTGTGGAATCTGTAACAGGACATGAGGAGACAAATAGCTATAGTAGTAAAAGGAACTGATACGGTGTAATTACAAAGTGTACCTAGCAAAAACAAAGTAGCTCTACACGGAAAAACTTAATGTCCTAGTAGATGATATTGCAGTACCCATAAAACATGCACTGGTTCTCACAAGTATCAAACAGACTTACACAGGCAGAAATGACTTTATGGTGTGAGCAAACATGGCAATATAGATAAGACGAGATATTCTATGGGAGGTGGAGGGGTAGACAAGCCATCAAAAGCGCAGGAACATGTTTGCTCTCGATGATATTGTTATCGACAGAAAGGAAAAAGAAATCAAAGGGAAGCGAGAGAGCACGAGGAAGAGAGAGGGAGAGAAAAAGGAAGCAGATGAAGACAGAGAATATTCAGGTCGCATTTGACAGCTTTACGGTCTGTTGCGCCGAATGGGATGTCTAGGGACGTGGCAAAGCAGACAAATATTGACTTGCAGAGCGTTCGCATGCACACACGTACACAAGCCGCACACACACACAGACTGGGAAAATACACAATACACTTCCACATGAAGCCTCTAAATTCAGCCCCCCCTTCAAAATGGATGAGCTCACATTGCAACATCAGTCACCCTTGTTTTTTTTGCCAAGCTCAACCTCTTAATCCATTCTGCCTGCAAACCAATTTGTTTGTCCAGTAGGTCATAGACAGTTTCCTGCCCTAACTGTTCCCTGTTCTCATGTAGTGTTTATTTCTCCCTCGCCTTTGTGTTACTTTCTCTGAATGATGAAGTCTTTTCCAGAGCTTTTGTGGGCATGTTAGTTCACCAAGCCATCCCTCCCTCTCTTTCGCCTTTAACGTATTTGCTTCATTCCTTGTACCTCTCTCACCAGTTCCCTCTACTTTCAAACTGTCTTAACAACAGAGAAACCTGGCTTGAAGTGTGCACTGAGACAAGAGGAGATCAATACAAGTATAATTTAAAAGTGTTTGTTTTTCATTTAGAACTATCAGATTTTTGGTCAATGTGTCAAAGGGTAGCTGGTATTAATATCCTGACAACTGATATCTCATTATTTTTTGTTTTTGCAGAGACACCACCCTGATTTTGAAGTTCATGTCTGCGTATGTTACTGGAAAACATATTACCTTATTCAAATTTTAAAACCCATTATGCTCGCTTGATTCCTGTTTAGTGCACCTTGGCAAATACCCAGAGGTGGCAAAAGTACACACATTGTTCACTTAAGTAGAAGTGCAGAGACCCGTGTAAAAAAATGCTCTGGTTAAAGTTGAAGTACTGATGCAACTTGTTTACTGATGTGGAAAAATTCCAGACTCTGAAGTTAAAAGTAGCTCTCCTACCACCTGTTTTGTGGACAGCTAACTGATCTGCCACCTGCCGTATTAATCTAAAAATGAAATAAAATAACTATACAAGGGAATAAAAACTGTATTTCAACTTAAATTCTAATTTTAATGACAATAACAATATATCAGGAGATATTTCATGGCCCATCATGGCGTAATTCCACCCCCTAGACAGTAGAAAGCTAGCTTATTGTTCAAACTCACCAAGTGAATTTAATCGACTGCTGTCTGCTTACCCTGATGTAGCCCGACACTGACCATCAAAACCACTGCTGCACTGCACCACTCTAACGTACCGCTTTAATGTAAACTTCACCACAGTATTGCTAATTAACCATTGTAGCCTGCAAAAAACTGTCTGATATTTCCATACAAACTTTGTACAATGCACAGTTAGTATTGTATTTTTGTATAGTAATAGTACAGCAATTCAATTTGTTTTGAAAGACTTTCCCAATATGAAAAATCATCAAGCATGGAACCAATATCTTTAAAAAAAAACAAAAAACCCCCCCCAAATCAACAACAACTCTGAAATAATTTGTGATATTTTGTGTAAGGGAATAAAGCAAGTGTTGCTAGCGGTTTTGTCACAAACTTCACAGAAACAGTTTGTGTGTCTGTACATTTTTGTTGAGGTGTTTAAAATGTTGCATTTGAAATTACCTGCCACTTAAAAAAAATGTTACTCTTTGTGCTCTCTCCTCTTCTGTGTCCTGAACAAGATACTGAAGTACCACAACCACAACTTATTGACATGTGCACCAAAATACCATTCCAGATGCTCCAGCCCACTTTAACCCCTGAGTATAGCGCTATAACTCATTGTGTGCAATAAGCACTGGTGATGGAAATACCAATAGGACTGCCTCATATGCATTATTGTTCCCACCACTTTAATTTCCAGAAAGTGAACAGTGATGCAATATAATCAATTATTCCCCTCAAATGTGTTAAACCTGAGGTAACCAGGCTGTTTTGAAAATGTAAGGAGTAGAAAGTGGAGATATTTGTGTTGAAATGTAAGAAAAAGTAAAAAGTTATCAGGAAACTAAAGAAAATAAGATTCAGGTTGATCCTAGAGGTGAAAGACGTTGAGGGTTTTCGATTTTGCTTTCAACCCCTGTACATTTTCAAAATGAAAAAAGAAAATGAGGTTTTGACATGTACCCATGTTTCCTGAAATCCTTAGAAATGAGGCTATCTTCAGGGTCTTGGGTGGATGATGTGCGCTTGTGACGGGATACGTGGAAGAGGATAAAAAAAGTGCAGGGCAGGAAGCAAGAGCTGGATGCACAGAGGAACCACTGGAGGCTATTTTGGTGTGAAGAGGCAGGAAGTGAATTAGGCTGCTCAAAAATGCCAAAGTAGAGCTTTTCTTACAAGTATCAGGATCCGGTATTAATAGACCCTGTTTGGACAGAAACAAAAGATCTGTCCATATCCATCCTGAAAAAGTGTACAAATGTATGAAACAAAGAATCTGACAAAGAAAAACACATGAAAATTAGCCTATGGAGCATTTATATGTGTTTTATAAGCAAGATTGTTTTCAAACAAAGTGATCAATTAATATGCAGTTATGTAAACAATCTTCTTCTGTAGCCTAAGAATGTATATTGATTAATAGAAAAAAAACAAACCAATAATACTATTAGGATTAAATGAACATTTTCAGTCTAAATAAAGAAGTTGAACACGCTACTCAGGTTTTTTTGGTTGAAAATGCTCACAAAGATGCAGCTTGGATAAATAAGCCAGATCTGCATTAACATACATATGAGCAATTTCAGATGAGATACAGTGAATATTATGTTGAAAAAAACAAAACAAAACATTACATTTTTTATTTTTATTTTTGTTGCATCCAAATAGCTTACATTGTTTATCTGTTAAAGATTTCAAGACTGCCACTACTACGCGGCATTCAGCCTAAACAAAGTATATCAGTGCTGGATATTAAAGTGTTTATTGCAGACAATTATACGTTAAAAGCACATGTTTGGATTTTACTACTGATTATTAACCATCAAGTAGCAATTATCAGTCTTATCATTAACCACACCTCATACCAGAACTAAATGTGAGGTCAGACTTCGAAATATAATCAATATGGAATTCAGTTCAAGGTCAGCCTGTAGCAACTTCTAAGTATGATGCTGGATTAAGTTAATGTGTAGGCTACAGAAGCAGTCCATCCACCCATCCACTGAGAATGAGTTACCATGCATTCTAAATTAGACTAACAGTAGTTTTTTAAAATGATATTGTTAAGTAAGCATGAGGTCACAAGCATTATGTGGTAAATGTAATGTAAAAGGTGGCTGCAAAAGTTTTCAAGGAACCTTTTCTTTTTTCTTGCTCTTTTAATTCTTCTAAGGGAGCTCAATTCTAAGACTTATTTCATCTGCATCTAAGGCAAGGGACTGTTACAGTTAAATTTCCACTGCCTAAAAAACTTCAAACTAGCTCCTTCACTCGTGACTAGTTTTCCAAATTAGTCCAACATAAAACAGAAGCTGGCAGAGTTTGTCAAATAGCCACCCAGGAGTCTGGATCTTCCCAGTGTGGCCTCAGTGTAAGCAGTAAACACATTTATGGAAATGCAAAATTTGACACGTTCTGTATATAAATTACAAGACTGCAACAATGTTAATGTCAACTTGGCAATGTTTATTGTAACAGGCTAAACAATATAGCTAAAAAAATTCTATATTTAACATTTGTCAATAATGGATCAAAAGTTGTTTGTGCTGAAGAGGATTATAGATGAAATCCTCAGGTCACCACAGTGGAGAAGACCTTGTCACGAGCCCAAGGAATCAAGGAAACTTCACTAGAATCAGCTGGTAGCAACAAGTTTGTCAAGCTGTACTACAAAATAGAGATTTTTTTTCTTAATTTTCCAACACAATCTTTGTACATTTGCTTGCAAAACCAGTATTTTAGTATTTCCCCATTGAACACCTCTGTGGTACGGGCTAGGAAAAGACCAGTCTGGCTTTAGAAAGATAACACCGAAGCACTTTACTTCCACCTTGACTTCAGAGAAATAACCAGTGAGAACAGTCTTGGTTTACTGGGCCTGCAGTTTTGAGGTACCTTGGTCTTGAAGAAAATGTTGGACAAGCTGATTGACATCACCTGGCTAAGGACATGCCACTGCCAACTAGCTAATTTACATACTATATTAGCTTTAGTCCCTGTGTGCTGGAAATAAAAAAAAAAAAAGTACAGAGCAACAAACCTGCAACTTTGACCAGCAGTTGAACCCTTACCCCTGCGACCACCACACACTGTTGCTCAGCCAGCTGCTGGGAATCCAGCAATTGACATCCTTTTTACAGTGCTGTAAATGCATTTATAGTTTAAGAGAGGAAGGGGTAAGATGGCTGCTGGACTGCAGCAGGAAAACTCATTTTAGCTGTAGTTTGCTGCCTGGGGGGTGCAACTGGTAGACTGAGGTTTAAAGTAATTGCTAAACAAAAAATCTAGACATAGAATTGACACTGGATTTTATTTCCTTCTTTTTCGGTAACAGGTAAAAAGTTAAAAAAAGGAAAAAAAAGAAGACCGGGCTTTCCTGGAATTTTACTAGTGGAATGGGAGACAGAGCATTGAAGGGCTGATAACATATACATGCATGTAGCACAAACCTACCTTTTGGCAGAGGTCATTAGTACTTAAGTAGAATTTTCATGTATCTCTACTTCACTTGAATACTTTTTTACTTTTCCTCTCTACATTTTAAAACAAATATCTGTACTTTCTACTCCTTACATTTTCAAAACGAGCTCTTTGCTTTTGGTTTAATGGATTTGCGGGGAATTATCATTACACGTCACTGTGGGCCTTCAAACATCAAACTGATTTGAGTTTAAACAGTAACACACGAAAGGCAGTCGTGTTCGTGGATTAATCAACGGGTAAAAAGAGATGAAAGAGGCAAGCCTGTGTGCCAAAGTCATTGGTGAAAGTGGGCCGGTGTTTTTATTTATCGATATAAATAAACGACTGCAGGTGTCCATAAGTTGCTGTTGCAGTACTTGGGCAACTAGCTAGCGCTACAAAAGAGGAGCAAAAAGCATAAAGACAGTATAATTTTTTAAGTGGCAGATAATTTCAAGTGCAACGTTTCTATCAGCTCAACAAATATCAGCAAACACACAAACTGTTTGTGTGCATTACGTCTCACAGTGTGTTGCTAGCTAAAGGTTTGGCTGCTGCACTTCACAGGGACAGAAAAGAAAGAGCTAACTTCAGTCAGAGATGGAGAAAGATAAGAAAGACGGAACAGGAGAGGAAGAAGAGAGGTTAGATGTAAAGGTAAGACTGCTCAGTGGTGTTTGATAAACTGGAAAATTAAAGTCCTCGTGTTTTTAAATCAGATATCGGGTCTGTACATGTGACATTATGCTTTTTTCATATTGTGAAACGTGCTGCAATTCAAACAGAGGTAGACTAACTGTGTTATTTAAAGGTTGCATGAAAATACTCAGTACAGGATAAACAGGTTAGCTTGGCTACACTGTGATGGATTTAAAAGGTTCTCCCGACTGCTGAATCCCAACTGCCTCTTCCCTATTAATTTTCCTGTTTAGAAGCAAAGTCACTCTCTACAAAGGAGGCAATAGAAAACAGCTGTTGTTTCTATATTCCATCTTTTTCTCTTTTCGTGTTCTACTTATTGCTGAGTGCCTTTATTATAATTAAAATTTAGAATGAAATAAAGTTTGTACTCCTATGTACTAATATTAGTTTATTATTACATTAAACTAAAACACAAGGTTCAGTTAATGTTGCACAAAAATAGCTGTTCTGCAAAGAGCTATCTTTTACTTTCTTACTTTGAGTACATTTTAGAGCCGGTACTTTTTAGCTTTTACTTGTGTAGAGCTGAAACTAACTTTTAATGGAGTATTTTTTAACACTAGTATCTGTACTTCTATTTAAGTACAGAAGGTCTGTATTTTGCCACCTCTGCATTTTGTACTTCAAAAACCTATCACTGTTATCCTGTTCAGACGTTTGTCTCTGCTCGTGGTGTTGCTCTTGATAAATCAAAATGATACACGAGATGAGAAGTTGGTTGGTGGCTGTCCCAATACGCAGACTCTCCCTCCCTGTCTCCCAGTCAATAACCTGTAAAGATTTAGTGCTTAGGCTCATTATTTCCTGCTTTCAAGTCAGACATTGTCAAAGGTAACACTGAGTTTATTAAGGTTGGAGTCATGAGGCATGAGTGGAAATCAGGGAATAAGGTGTTCGCTGTATAGTAAAACTGTAACAAAGAAGGGGAACTTTGAGTTCTGTTCTGAAATTTTACAGGAAGTGTATAAGCTCAGTGCAAAATGTAAACAAATGTGCACATGGAAAAAAAAAGAAAAGATAATTTCAAATATTTCAACATTTTAGTTACTCTGCTCCCACATCACAGTGTGAAGATTAGTTAATTGCTACACATGTGTTATTGCTAAGAAGCCAAGCTGAGCCAAAGGAACAACTGGAGAAAGAAATACAGATGATAGGAATGGCTAAACAACAGGAAATACTTGAAGCATGCAGGGTTTTTTTTTTTTTTTTTTTAC
>VUQG01002580.1:50126-68405 GCA_015106755.1 Etia nguti
CAGAAGCGCTCGTCTTGCCTTTTACGCCAGACCAAAGCGGCTATGAATCAACACTGATGTGTGTAACAGTACAGGTTGATGTCGTGCGTCAAGGCTGCCTCGCATGGAAAGAGGAAAAAAGAGAAAGAAAGAAGAAGAAAAAAGTTTGTGCACTTGCTGCCACAGTTGCTAAAAATACACTGCCCACATCTTCCGCTCAGTTGCCGTTCTCAAGGTGGAGTATGTGGTTCTTCCTAGAGTTTTCAGTCGTCTCTCTCTCTCTCTTTTTTCCATTTGATCTCCTATCAGCAGAGTTTTCACCTCATGATAATGGGTACAAATTGTGAGTTTTTATTAACCTGTTGATAAAACTGCTTTCTATTGGAAGAACCCGTTAGAAGACTTTATTTATATTCTGCTACTTTCTTCTAATTTAAAAAAAAAAAAAGATTCTTTTTTAAACAAGAGGACCTACTTTTTAATTAGGAAGTAATTATGATCATAAAATCTCAAACACACATCTATCCTTCACTCTTTTTCTCTATTTCTGTCAGCCTGGTTGTTAGTAATAAAGGTGGCGCTAAGTAGAAAATTCAGCGTGTCCCATTATAAACAGAGTTCTGGACAAATGGCTCCATCCTTGGGCCAACATTAACACAAATTTGGGGTTTTGTGAATGTGTGCAGGAGGTGTTACCTCATGAGGTTCCATGGCTTTTACAGTGTCTCAATAAACCATCTGCACTTAGGGCCTTAGCAGTGGGGAACTCTTTGCTGCCTATAAAAGACGGTTCATTCCATTAAAGCAGTAGGCTCAGAGCACCCAGACTGCTAGGGTGTGCATGTGCATGTGTGTGTGTGTGTGTGTGTGTGTGTGTGTGTGTGTGTGTGTGTATGAGTGGGTGGGTGTAATAGTGTCAGACTCCACCAATCAATATGTCCACTGTTCTGACTTGTACTACCTTTCAGAACTCTAATGTCACAGAGGTGTAGGATGGCAGGATGATGATGTGCAGGCACCTCTTGGGTTAAGTTTCCCAGAGCTGCTCAGCTTGAAGAGTCATTTAATCCACAAATCACTGCAACTAGGTTATGCTCCACATTCACATGTTCAATATAGCATATTTATAGTCGGACAAAGCAAATGTAAGTTAGCTTTTCCCTCCATTCCACTTTCAGGCAGCAGCAACTTCAGCACTGGTGTCTATTGTAAATGCTTAAATGTAAAAAATCAGCTTGCGACAAATATATTCTGCACAATGCATTTATAGTCTATAGTGGCAAATCAGTCTTTGTATATGTTAAGGGATGCTTGCATGATTACAGAAGTAAAGGCTAGGTAGGTGTAGTTCATTCAGACGGTCTAAGAGTATGAAGTTTAAAGCTAAAATGCATGTTTAGCCCATTAGGTCATATGTATTTTTCTATCACTGATCATACTGAAAGCCTGTTACAGTGTATTTGGTTTCTATTAGTCCTAATTAACAATCAATAACTATAATAACTACAACACCACCTACTTTCAGGAACATAAAACAGTTTTATGAGTTAACTCAAAGGCTCTAACTACTATATATGACAGTGAGGTGGCGTCACTAGGAGAAAACCATAATAAAGGAAGTAAACGTCGAGAGAGAGACAGAGAGGAAAAAAAAGCCAAACTAACTACATTCAGTCACATGCCAAGCTTGCGGTTCCTAAACATTTGTCCTCTAATCTTTCTTACATTATTGTTCTGGTGATTTTACTTACTTACTTATTTACTACTGATTTGGTGACGTCTGTAGCGAATGCAAATACCGCAGGTCAAAAAATTATGGAGCAGCAAAACAAACTACTGTCATTTTAATAAAGAAGTCAGACACTAATTGGCCTTTTTCTATCACCCTGTGAGCAACTGAGATCTGATTTAATGCTGCACATGGCACGAGTCTGCAAACAGCAGGGCACAGTGAGAGGAGTTGGTTACCTCGCTGAGAAGTTGGTGGAGTACAGCCTGTCGCCTGCAGCTCCTCATCTAACGGCTCACTGTGGCTGCTCCTTCTTGTTCTATTACTTCGCAGCTTTTGATGCACCGAAAATGGTGAAAATGATCATTGTCTCGTTTTGTTTGTAGCGGTAATTGCCAAGGTGACTGACAAGTTGCACTTTCTGTGCGTACTTAAAACCCAAACTCATTTCAGAGCTTTTAACCTGCAAATACTTCACATGAATTAACATTGCATGCTTCATTAGCAGGTGATACACTTTACCAACATTTTGCTACCTTATTCAGCCACAATGACTAAATAAATTTGCCACTTGAGCGGCTTATCAAAAAATATATTTGACAGAGATTTTGATTCCTTATCTTAACACCATTGCATTGCCAAGTCTACTACTTTTTTGACACACATATTACATAATTACATTATGTAAAAAATAAAGAGTTATGCAAAATATATTTAAATGAGTTAAAGAACACACAGGTTGCTATGAAAGGCGTCACCAGATACATTAAAAATGTACAATTTTCAATGCATGGATCCAAACATATGAGGCATTTCAGGTCCAGGCTTAATGGGTTATCAGTGGGGTTCCAAATGACTACTTTTCACTTAATTTGGAGTCATAGTTTCACATTTTGGACAACAGTAAAATCTGCCAGTAGCGCTTTTTTGTACAGAGCGGCGGCAGTGAATGCTCTTTTCTTTAAAGACTGTTACTGCTAGCTCAACAGTGATCACAGCGAGGGGTTGTGGTTTTGGGGTTAGTTTGATTTCCTTACCTGAATGAGACAGCAAATGCATTCGTAGACGGAGGCTGTCCAGGAAGCTCTTCCCACACAGCTCACAGCTGTAGGTCTTCATTCCACTGTGCATCTTTCTGTTGACAAAAAGCAAAAAGAAATATTTTACTATCTTTCAGTGAGACCAGGCAATACGTAATGTACCACTCCAATAGACCTTTGTGTCTCTAGCAAAGTGGCTTTTTACAGCTCATAACTAAAGACTTCCAGAACAGAGAAAGTTTGGCCTTGTGCATTTTGAGAGAATGTGTCACACTCCATCAGTCCTAACATCAGCACATAACAGTAACCATGAGTGTAACAAGTCATCCATCTACCATACATATTCTTCTGCAGGGACCAGTAGACCATGACTTGCCGCTGTAAATCACAAGGTGCTATTCAAGCAGAGGCGGCATTATCAGCTACCTACATCTAGAGCGCTGCAGACGGATACGATGCTGTAAAGTGAAATAGACTAAAATAAATACTGAAACAGAAACACGCAAGACCTCTACTTATTGTTACGAACCATTTATGGAACAGTTTTTGATGACTGCTCTCTAAGCTATGAGCTGTTGCGTAGCTTGAAGCCAAATCAGATTTGTAATAAATTGTCTATTTCCAAATGGACAGTCATTAAGCTGTAACATAGTTTAAGCACACAAGGTCAGACAAGACTATGGGTCAATATTTGATTATGAAGTAAAGGCCTTGAAGGTTAGCTAAGTAAATAACATCTGACAACAGAAAAGTCTAGTCTTACGGCTCTCTCTGTTCCTCAAATCCTCAAAGACCCCACGGCTCAGTACAAAGCATATTATTCTTGAGAGATATCTGAAAGTGCTCTAAAGCAATTAAAGTGACACGAATTGCCAAACAACTGCCACAGTGCCTTAAGCATCTTGAGAACTTCAAATACCTCGCCTTGAGAGGGGTACACAAAGCCACAGACACACCCATGATTGTAATGACTGTCAAGTTTGTGCTGTTTCTGATTTGGCACATTTAGTCTTCCACAACTGTTGCTCTTTCACACAACACGGCTCCAAAAATGAAGCATCACTTTTTTGATGATAATACTAGATTGTGGGTGGGGGTCGGGGTGTGGTGGGGGGGAAGTGACAGGTTGTGAAAAACCCTTTAGCTGAAAAAAAACCATACCAAAAAAAGTGCACAGGAAAAAGACATGATTCTATACTCAGGTGAGTGTATGCTTCAAGCAGGCAAAAAAAGACAACATCAAATACAGCTTATGCTCTCCACTGACTAGTCAGGTGGCAAAAAGTGATCAGCCAAGTGCATTCTTGGGGAAACAATGCCCTTGATGAGAGTTCTGCTCAACTTGGGTGAGATGACAGCCATCCATCTTAGCGACTCAACAAAGCTACAGAGGAGGAGGTGGTGCCACTTTCCCAAAACATGACTGATTGATGTCAGATGTCGAATGCAAATTGATTTACAGCTCTCTTTTGTGCCTCAAGAGGGGAAGGAAGAGACAAAGCGAGGATTGAGACCAGGACAGACAGAAAGAGATTATAGCGTGTGCTATGGCAATGGCTTTGGGAGTTATTAAGCTATCAAGTCTAGTATGACTTCACTTAGAATTAATTGCTGCAAAATATCCCCCAAACCTGACACAAGTAGGGTAAAAACCAGAGAAGTATGAAATTAGAGAGAGGTTAGAAGTTGTGAATAGACCCTGGAAATCAAGGGCAGAATGACAGCCCTTTGGCATGCAGTCAGCAATTAAAAGGTCCTCTAAATGCTAACTGCCCCCAAAAGGGAAGAGGACACTTAAAAACAACAAAACAGGAAAAAGAAAGTGTCATAGAGTGTCACATATCGTTAAAAGGGCAATAATGCTCCAGATACCAATGTTATATTTAGTGGCTGCACATCACAAGAGTAGCATACAACAAACATCTTAATCTAATTTGAAAAACTTGGCAAACATGCATGACAACATGGCATCAAAATGACATCAGGATGTTGTTTTGTTGCACAAATATTTGAAAAACTCTAAAGCAATTGCTCAAACTCCAAATTGCTCAAGTGGAGTAGAGCTGCATTGTATTCAGTTCTATTGAGGCAACCGCCAATGGACAAACTGTCAACTCTTTTTCTCCACTTCTACAATGGAGTTCCTCTGTGACTGGTTTCAAAACAGTAACCCTTAAATAATACCTTTTCTTTTACTCGAGGGCATCAAAGACTAGCGTTTATTTCCTATTGTTTTAGAAATATTATAAACAAAATTTACAATTTCGAAAACTGAAAGATTTTTTGACAAAAGACCAACTGGAAAAAGCTATGGAAAAGGGATTTTCTTTCTTGTAAGAGTCATATGCGATGTACTCACACGCTCTCAATCAGATAAGGAGAAAACACACGTACGTGGTAAGCCACAACATACACAGAGGACAAAGCCTTTCAAAGGCCTTTTGTGTCCCTTCTCAATCTGGCCATTGTGCCCCCCAGACAGAGCACTGAAACGGTATGGATGGACTTATTAAGGGCACTCAAAGCGGAACCAATGCCATGTATTTTCACCGTAAATGTAGCATTGATGAGCAAAGGGTGGTGTGCACGTCTGTAGCTGGGGCTGTGTTAACTTTAACTGCAATGGCTAGCACTACCTACTGAAACAGCACATTACTTGATGTTCAACAGAATGGCAACAGTGCCTGTTAAAGTAATTCCGTGTGTTAAAGGGAAGGGTTGGGAATTTTAGAAGGCCGCCTTTTGGACCTCTCGGCCATGTTTTGGTGTTTTTTTTTAATGCAGCTATGTAACACATAGTGTAGCTTAATCTGGTTGATTGTGCTAACTGCTGGTCTGAATCTGTGCTCCAGCTTTGGTCAGTGAAATACTCGTATTTCAAGCCGACGGCTAGGTTTTCTTGTGGACATTCCAGGCTACAGTTGCCTAGGCGAAACCTCTAATATGTTTACTCCCAGGTCATATGTCAATAATCGGTATTCTTCACTCTCATTGGTAGGCGTTTCAAGATTCAAGATTCAAGATTTTTTATTTTGCCATTTGCACACAGGACCAACAGTCCATGTACATTGGAATTCTTGTGCAGAGCTTTCCAAGCCAAATCACACTTTACAGTATAACAATATAATGATATAACAATATAAGGACAGAAAAAGCAGAAGAATACTATTTTCTATCTACAAGGAAAAAGAAAAAAAAACAAAAAAACTTTCAGTCGCTTGCCTGGAAGTTGAGAAAAGTTCACCTGAGGTCCTACCCGATTCCTGTTGCCAGCAGTTAGCACCCGCAGTTACTTGAAGTCATGGAAGGTCATTCACTTTGTATGTTCTCTATTTGCCACGTCACTACGAATTGCTTCCACCGTGGACGTAACTTTATTGTTCTACTCTCTGATCCAAATATGGTCACCTTGAGTTCTGGCAGCGGTCAAATTCAAGCTGCTGATGACTTCCACAAGCTAACCTGATCCAGTATAAGCAGCTGTATCTATACAGCTGCCATATTTAAGCCAGTACATGACTCATTAATTGGTGTGTTATAGTTTCTTCATCTATGAGTCTACTTGGATCCTAGTGACATAAATTTCGTCATCAGTGAGCGCAAGGCTCTCTGCTTTTTTTGTCACTTTGTGGACTGGTCCATGGGGACACGGGACTACAACGCACCTCAATGTATGCGCCCTTTGGGAGGATTCCAAAAATGTATAACGGGAATGACAACTCATCCATCTGTATCAGAATATAATCCGTGTTTAACATTGTTTCAGTTAGTCTATCCACCTTGACTGGATACCATGATGATGATGATGATGATGATGATAAAGAAAGGTTTACCCTTTATATACACGAGACAGGGTGAAAAAATACCTTTATGAACATGAATGTTGTGATTAGCCTGTCTAATAACAGCAAGTATTTATGAACCCTACTTCTATGGGGACAGTGTAGTACAGCAGAATAGTATGCATCATTAGAAAACAGTTAGTACTTAAGGCATACTTTATATGCCTTGAAATGCTCCGTGTGCTTAAGTAGAGCTGATAATAGCTATTCAGTAATTCTGTTTCACACACTTCAGTGCTTTAACAAGGTTTAATGGTATGCATAAGGATACTAAAATATTGTCTCAGCTTAGTGATTTACTTGAGATAGACCCCCTCTGTGCACACCCTTTCTCAAATCCCATCGTAACTGTCTGCTTTCATGTTGTGCTACTGAAATAGATGATGAGGTGTGTGTGCGTGTCTAAACGAGGGTGTGTGGTGGGTGGCAGTTCAGGGAGGGAGGGTGATTTGAAACAGACTGACTGTACCCATTAAGGAAGTTCACATAAAACTCTCTCAGGCCATTTACTCAGTTAATAATCGACTTTGTCCAACAGTCACTTTTGACAACGGCAATAAATTTTAAATTTATGTCAACAAAACATATGCTGATCACCTCGCGCAGAGTGCTTCCTCATAAAAAGCAGCCCAACCAAGGGCTGTTTCACTTCATGTGTGTATGTTTGAAACGTGAGTCGATTACAGGCCTGTGTTATTGAGCCGTAACAGCTTGCCTTATGCAGCTTCTGAGCTCTCCTTTCCTATTTTCCCGCCAGTCTTGGCTGGCCATATATCATAACTTGCGCTGTAAAGACCAAAGCTTTCCACCTGCTATCTACTTGTAACAGATTAAAAAAGTCAAAATAAGGTGATACACTATTAATACACACAAGATACTAATACTATACTCCGTGGTTCTTTGATGGCTTTGGGTCATCCAGATTTCATACAATTGAGCTTTGACAGAGGCAGCAGAACTACTGCCAAACCCTGTTAAATCAAATGACTCTGCTTGAAACTCATGCTGATATCCTCTCAAGCTCAGATAACCATTTTATATCACCACATTCAAACTATTCTACAAAAAAAGAAGAGGAGAGAAGCAGAACCATGCTTGATGACTTGCACTTATTTCTCATTGCTCGACTGAAATCTATTTCTCCCTCGGCAGCCTTAAGTGTTGTTCTCGATCCTCGTACATCCTTTCATCTTTTATTTTTCCATTTTTTTCTTCCATCCTCCATTCCTAAAGGGAGCCATAAAACACCCGAAAATGATGTTTGTAAATAAAAGCTTTGCAGGAAAAAAAAATGGGGGTGTTAAGATGGAAAGAAGAAAGCACTAAAAGATAAAGGGAGGCAACTGATAGGAGGTGGTAAATGGAGAAAGGGCTGTGCCGCTTGTCTGTGGCTGTTTGTTCATTAGTTCTGAGGGTCAGAAGAAAAAGAACTGATAATTGGGAAAAAGGAAGGCCAATGAATAGAGCTTGGACTTAAATACCAGAGGGATCTCATGTGGGCATCTGAGACATTTGTTGATGATTAAGGGAAAAAAAATAGAGTTGCGAATCCCATTTATCTCATGTGTTAGCTTAAAACACAAACAAAATGGAACCCATTCTTTTTGTAAAGTGTTTTCATTCCTTTCCACCTTCTGTTCTCTTTATTCTTAAAGCAGCACTAATCAATATCATCATAAGTAAGAATGGATCAAAGCAGTGTGAAAGAATCACTCTTAACAATCCTGCAGACAATCATCGTCTGACTTTACAATCCTCTTCGCGTTATGCATCTTTGACGTCACCATTTTATTATACCAGGTGGTAAACTCCACTTAACCACACCAGGCAGCTGTTTTCAATGGAAATGCTTCAAAATACCAAATGTAAACTGCATGTCTGGCACCAAAACGACAAAGTTTGCCAATATGTGGAAGAAACAATTGTGGTAAACATCGAGCAAGAAAAGTATTTTTCTCTGGGGTAAGCAGAGACAAAACAGATTAAAAAGCAGGTTAGTTTGACGTCATCAGATATTTATTATACTTTTTATTTATTGTAAACACAACCTGCCCATTTGCAGTCCCTTCAAAGCCTACCAGGGGTCTACAGGTTGTAGTTTGGGAATCAGCAGGTTAGATAAAATTGAATTCTCTCCACTACAGAAATCGGTTAGGAGATTGGAGGCATTTTTTTCTACTATACTACTCAAAATACAGATAGACCTGAAAAGCTACCTTAACCTTAACAACATAAAACAGCACGTCTCTTCTTTTCCAAATACATTTTCCAGAAATCTCACCATCATAATTATGGGAAATAGCGACAACATTTCTTAGGTGGCAAATCGTGTCATATTTGACAGAGCAATAAGAATTAGAAAAGAAATCCCATTCCCCTGTTTCTGTGAAACAAAGAAAATCAAGGGACAAACAGAAAAAAATGGAAAAATTTGTTGCTGATAAATTAGGAAAAACAAAGCAAAACATCCTCATCACTGGATGTTCTATTATTACTATGAGAGACTTTATTACTCACAAAAAGTACCAATTATCCTCAACATTCACTCCTTCCTTGACATTCCTGAACCTTCAAAATTATCCAAAGCACAGGCTGACATACCAGACCAACCCAAACTTCAGAAGACTTAAGAAATTCCATCTCTTCATTGCCCAACAAGAAATCTCTCGGTTTGATGGCTATCCAGTGGAATTCTTTAAACACTTCTGGCAATTCATCTCTCCCTTATTCAACATAATGTTCAAAGGAATCAAATTATCAGGACTCACACCCGCACACATAAACACACGGCTCTTATTACACTATTACCAATGACCGACAAAGACCTCACTTCCAGCTACAGACCATTAAGTCTTACCAACTATGACCTAAAAATAATCAGTAAAACACTAGCCAATAGATTAGAGACAGTTATATCTTCATTAACTCACTCAGACCAAACAGGCTTTGTTAAACGTAGATATGGAACCACCAACACGCGCCGCTTGTTAATCTCAGAGACCACTTCAAAACCATAACGGCATCACCAAATGCACGAAAAGCTTTTGATAAAGTTAAGGCTTTCCTCTTTGCGATCCCAAGGACATTTTGGTTTGGGCGCTGGTTCATTCATTGGATCAAACCTCTTTACTGCTCACATTCTGCACCAATTGTAACTAATACCCAGACCTCTCGAAGAAGACGTTAGAGTAAGGTACAAGACAAGGACGTCCACTTTGCTATTTTAATTGAGCCCCTCACAGCAGGTATTCAACAAAACACGCACACACAGGGCACTTTCATCATGAAATCAGTTTATATGCAGAATATATTTGTTTAAATTCTTCAATGGACCTTCCACAAGTTTTAACCTAATATCCATAATGATAAAATTACTCAGTTAATCAGGCCAAATCTAAATGTCTACCACACTGTGAGGAAGGGTTAAACCACATGTTTCTACCTAGCTGTCAGGATGATTACCTCTAAACTATTCATCAATTCTCAAAATCTTAGAATACAATCTCAATAACTGGAAGAACTTACAGGTCTCATTAATTGGAAGGGAAACAGCAATAAAATTGTCCATTTTCACTAAAATAAGTTAAAAAAAAAATTTCTCTTCTCCTCATTATAACAAAATTTTACTGGAAACATGAGAAAGTGAAAATTAAGGAATCTACTTTACAGAAACCAAAAGAGTGTGGAGACCTAGCTATCAGACACAAATACCTAGCAAATTATCTCAAATACATACATGTTTGCAGGAGTCAATTAAACACCATAACTGCTTTAAAAACCATTTAGAACCACAATAGCTTAGTGAAAAACAAACCACCGGGCTCACAATGTCTTGTAAAAAAAATAAAAAAATAAATCATGCCATTTTGGCATAACCAAAAATAAACCCCTTATATTCCACTCATGGAAAAAAGGAAGAATCACTCACTTGGAACATTCATTAGGGTATGAAAACACTAAAACAGTCAGTGACATTGGTAATAACAGTTTTTTTTTTCTTATTATAACATTCAAATCTAAAAAACTGTTTAAAAGCAAAAATCAAAATTTCAGCTAACCCTTCAACAACCTCCACTGATTACTGAACTTAAACCCATATTCACTCAGAAAAGATAATTCTCAAAATTATATAAACTTCTACTAAAAGCTGAATATATTCCTCCACAAAAGCTTCAAGACTGGGAAAAAGACCTGCCAGTTTCAACAGCAATCAGTGGACACGACATATTTTCTCAAAAGTCATTCAATATAAAACTACACAATGCTCATATGACAGAACACAAGCTACATTAAATGGGACTCTGAGTTTTGGACTCCAGATGATACTACCTTTATGCCACCTGGCTCTGCCCACCCATTTTATTATTCTGGCTAAACATCTCACAAACATTATCCTCAGCCTTCGGGTCGCAGCATTCCAGCCCTTTCATCCGTTTGTCCGCTCGGAGATCTTACATCATTTGAACCATCGTGGAAATATGAGCGACCCATATTGGTTGCACTGACGCTAAGAAACAGAAAAAACATCTCAGCGGCACCACTTACTATCAGATTACACTGCAAGGAAAGACAAGTGGCACTTAAAAACAATAACAAAGATAGCTTTAATAGATACTGTAGCACAATACGTATTATAAACAAAGATGTAACCATACATGCACCCCTACGTCAGTGGCCCCCTTCAGTTTTCTTTTATCATAAACAGATTTGATCATACTATATCCCGTAATCATCTTAATAGGCTTTCATATTTCATCCTTTTGTTAAATGTTTTTTTTCTTAGTCGTTATTTTTGTGGTTGCTCTTCTGTTCCGTTCAGTGTTTCTCTGTATTTATCACCACTGTTTGGTTGCAGAAAAAAAAAAAGACATTGGCTTTATCTATTAACATGACATTTATTTAAAAGACAGGTCAATAAGCATTACACTGCAAACACAGGTCAATAAAAAGACTTTAAAAATTATCCGTGGTATAAGTGGGATAATGCACTCCAGAAGTAAAAGCCTAGCCAATGCTATATCCATTTGGGGATAAAAGCACAGGGTGGACAAGGACCACTGCCACACACACACAAGTTTCTGTCATGGTGAACAAAGCCAAAATGATGCACGAGGCAATTCAGTGACACTTTGGTGGCTGATCCTAATGCGGCCATAAGTGGCGCAGTGTGCTGCCGCCACCTCTTATTTTGGTTCCCTGACAGAGAGAGATAGAGGAGGAGGAACAAGAGACTTTTTTAAACATGAATTTCCAGTCCATTAAAGGGATGACCATGTCACACAAACAAACATGGCTGGGAGATGTAAGAGTATAATCATGGTAGTGGTGTTCCGTGAAACAAAAGGACCATCAGAGAGGAAATAAAAGGAACTTGATAGTCAGATAAATAACAGCGCGTGTTTTAAAAAAAAAAACCAGACAAAAACAATGATAGGATATAACGCCTCGTCCATTTGTTTGTTGTCCTCCAAAGCACAGTGGCAAACACATATCTGGTCTAGTGAGCTGTTCATGAGCAATGTGCAATTCTTAACATTTACATACATCCATTTTGTTGCAGTCTGGAGAAGCAGGTAGAGAGAGAAAGAAAAAAGGAAAACAGCTCTCTATCATTTTTATCCCTGCTTTTAAGCTTCCCCAGTTCCATTGCCCTGCCATCCCCATCTCACACCTCTGTCTTTGCTCAATCAAAATGTATCAGGCAGGCTGGCGTAACATCGGTCGGCGTGGGCTGTTTATCCTGAGTCCTCCTGCACATATCAATGACTTGGCCCCCGTTGTCCCCCCGCGGGGGAGACGTTCATATAAATTCAAGCCACACACGCGAACGCCGAGGCACTCGTGTTGAGCATAGATGAGCAGCAGGGCAAGAGGAAAAGAGGCGAGACAGAAGGATGGGGAGGGAGAATGCCACTGCCTTTCATCCTCATTGTGTTATTTATAATATCTCAGACACTACCACCCCCAAATTTGCCCTGAGGGCGTCTCAAGAGAAAAATGCTATACCACATCGTCGGGTAGAAATAAAAAACAATAACAGTAAAGATATTCCCTTCACCACACGGCCTACTTCTCGGCCTGTATGTGACCCGTAAATGTCTCGTCAACTTTTGCTTGGTTGTGAGATGTGACATTTTTCTTAACATCCATCAAATCTGATCAGTGCATTTTTCATTATGGGTGTGATTTTTTACAGCTGGCTTTAAAGAGTTAGATTAATGATACCCATATGTTTTATTAAAGTCCAATCAGTCATGTCTTAGTTAGCCTACAAGAAGTGGCCTAACCTGCAGCACTAATTTATGTATCGCACAAGCTATTAGCGGGGACAGACGTTGCTTCAAAGTTGTATGCTCATCGTTTTCTGTCTGTAAAGACCAAGCTTCCAATAAAACCTGTTGCTTGTTTTTTCAAAAACACTGCCGCCCCCACTCTATTCTGGCCTTAGTAAGCTACTGCCAAGGTGAAACAGTGCAATTAAAATCAGACATTCTGAGTAAAGTCATGCATTATTTCACACAATGGCAGTAATAAGGTTCTCGTTAAAGCTGATACTAATGATGCAAACTAATGTAAACATGCTAAAGGACTTTGAACCACTTTGAGACATGGAGGATGTCAAACTGCTGGCTTCCAGTCCACAACTGCTGGCTTCTTGTCATGTAGACATACAGTAGGCGCCCTTTGCCTTAACGCTCCTCATGGTTTTGTTTGGACATGACGACACTGGCGTGTGAGGCAAATGCTTTGATAAATTAAATGATGTGACGGCATACTGTCAGTTCAAATAAATATATATATATATATATATTTGGATACTGAAGCCTTAATTAATGACTGTTTGGAGTGTGACAGACACTCATCATGCCTCTCAGTGAGTCCCGTTAATAAATGCTGTCACCATTTCCATTATTTATTAGTAGAAAAATTCTAGTGCTTATTTTATAAAAGGTAGACAGAGCACAGGTATAGAGGTACATTAAATGAGGAATCTCATTTGTTTTCCACTTCCCTAATTGTTGTGTGTGATACACAATTTACATTTTTGCCTCTTTTGCTCGAATATACTAATTTTGTGATTTTAAACATTATGAGTTAACCGTTTTGAAAATTTTACCTGTGAATTACATTACAACCACTAAGAATGACCCCTCAGACCTCAAAATGAAATTACTGGAGTGACGTTTCATGTGAGATCAGTTTCAAAATTCAGTTGCAGAGCCTGGTAGAGTCTACCAAGACCAGCAGCATGCCGTGCTGGTTCTCAGCTTGTGTGTTTCAAAAGCTATATGGGAGCACAAGTTAAAAAGAAAAAAAAGACAAAACAAAAAAATTAAAGCATCAGCTTAAATGCAAACTAATTATTACCACCCAGGCATGACTGCTAAGCACGCACAGTTCAGAAAGCCTCGGTTTTAAGGTAAGAGGACAATAACAAGGAACTTCTAATTGTGCTTCCCGGGCAGTAAGACACTGTTCAACCTAATCCTAGTTAGATACCTGGATTCCCCCAAAGCGCAGAAAGTAGGATTCACTCTCTAATACCCTCAGTGTTACTCAGAATGCCATTTCAACCTCTTTTCTACTGTTCCACTCAATTTAAAGTGCCCCCCACCCAACCCCTTCCGACGAAGCCCTTTTATTCAATAATGGGTGACACTGAAGAGAGAATATGACCTGGAGGTTGAAACTCAAATCCCCAGGCTGGGAGGAAAAAATTTCAGTGGAGACAGAAAAAAAAATGATCAAAGACTGTTAAAGGCACGCGTGACAAGACGCCTCAAATGCAACGGATGTTATATTCAAACTTTGCAGCAGCCTAGGAACACACAAAAAACCGTTCACAAGGCAAGTGCGCTGCTGCAGGAAGAGCACATGTGCGAGCGTTTAGCTAGTTATCAACCACCTAACTTGTAAAACGTGTTGGCTAAAGTGACAATAAATTAAATTTGTTCAGTTAAGAGAAAACCGAGAGACACGAGTAGCACATAGCCTCTTTTCTTTGAATGCACACACTGACCCAAAAACTCAGCGAAATAATTCAGAAGATGAATGGAGCCAAGTACAGAGGCTATGACCTGTCACTGTCTGTAGGTACTGGGCAGCACACAGGTGTGAGTGTGTGTATATGTGCAACTCCCTGCAGTTTTCTTCCCCAGGTCATTACTATAAATGACAGTGTGCTCTTAGTCAACCAGCCTGGTTATATAAGGATTAGAGGGATAAGGAGAAAATAACTTCACACTTTTGAGGGCAGCAAATGGTGTTTGCAAAGTCTGCGAGCTGAAGTAGGAGCTTGGCTTTGCCTGCAAATAATTTCACACCCCCTTTCCCCCCCTTATTTTTCTCATTTTAACTAGACCCAAAGACACTTTCACTCAAGTGTTGAAACAGTGGGAACAAAGACAAGGGAGAGCATGTAAGATCACATGTATAAAGTATTTCTGTTAAAGCCCATCTCTGAGACAAACACCAGCCCCGCTGCTCCTCTTCCCCTCACTTCTCTTTGGGTTTGCGCATCAAAAGACCCTGTCGTCTGAAAATAGCACGTCAACATTTTTGTTTCTTCTTATTTCTTTTCAGTTTTTTTTTGTGACTCTCGACAATGTTGCCAGTTTGCTCGAATCCTGTTTTTCCTCTGCTCCTGCTTTCTTGATGTGTGAGAGGTTAGAGCGCATCGAGTGAGACGGCTGGCTCAGGCGTGTGCATCTCTTTATGTGTGTGTGTGTGTGTGTGCGTGCGTGCAGTAGCAGAGCTTTGGTGGTCTATAAAAAGCAGCCAGACAAAGTCTTCCCTCTCTCCTCATGCATTATGCATTGGCATCACCTTCCATCAAGTGGGAGAAAAACCTCAAAGATGTCTAACTTTAGCTTCCATTCTGAAAGCCAAACAGAGGAGGAGATGTGTTATTTTGACTGCCACAGTCGAGCTAAGCACCTGTTACATCAATAAAAGCTGCATTTCGCAACAAGAACGACAACAACAACCTGTGTGATGGCACAGCACTCACAAAAAAAAGAAAGAAAAAGAAAGAAAGAAAGAAAAAAAAACAGTTAAATGCAGATAGCGAGGAGCATGTAATGCGGGAAAGGGTTGAAATAAATTATATGACACAGAATCAAACTTTGACCTTGTAGAGAAGGTTTGCCTTTTCTTTGGGAGTTAAAAACAAAAAGGGAAAAACTTAAGAGGCTTATGGCAGCTCACGAGCTAAAGAAACATTTTATTTAGGGAAAATAAGGCCACTTGGAAAGGAAAGAAAAGGAAAATGGAAAGGAACTGGGGAAAAAAATACAATCTTTAGAGCAAGACAAGACAGGATTGAAGTAAATGAAATTGAAAGATCACATCACGCCGTATTGAAATATTGACAAGACAATGTACAGTGTCTAAAATCGGATGTACCCAGTGTTTCACCTAGGTCAATTCAATAGTCTCTGCAGGTCAGCGTGATGGGTCAGTGTAAAAGGCAGATAAAATCCATTTTAACACTGGTCATAGTCTCATATTCTTGTGTTTTTCCTTTGGCTTTGTTCCACTAATTAACAAAAAATTTACACCCATACTTGTTTTGTACCAACAGAAACATGTATATAAGAGTGAAAAAATACTGTATTCTTTTACAAATAGATTAAAGGAACACACACCGACTGTGGATTGTAAAAAGTTTTTTTTTTAAAAATGCAGCAGTAAATTTAATCTGTGTAGAATTCAGTCCTCACAAACAATCTAAATCAGACAATCGCTACATTACAGTACACACAAACTGTATTTCCAGATGTGTATTCGCATTGCTTCAGAATTATTACTGCTACCACTGAGCAGATGTTGCTTATCTCAGAAAATCCTGGCACACTGTCACAAAGCCTATTTCATCAAAAGCAGAGCTCCAACTTCATAATGCTGCCCAGTGTAAACACTCTTGTTTGTCTGGAAACAGGAAAGAGACCTTGTGATTTTATTATTTGTAGCCAGCGTGAGCCAGAGCAGACCAGTTGACAAGGTGATTATTTTGGTATTTGGATACCGCTCTCAAACTATTATGCAATACCTAGGGGATTGATTTACTGTACACCACGTTACACAGGACATTCTGGGAAAAAGATAGTGGCAGGACAGGGTGTTTGTGTGTCTCAAGCAAAAACAAAGTGTGCGTGTGCTTTTGGTTGGGTTTTTCTGGGTTTATACAGAAGAAATAAAAGTGCTTTTTTTTAAAAAGAAAAAAAAAAAAAGGGTTGGGAGAAAAATAAGATTGCAGGGTCTTATTTTGACACTCGAGAGGGGCGCAGGCAGGTTGTTTTGATGTGCTGGACCTTAGAAACTTAAGAGTATGTGCGTATGTGGGGCAGCTTGGGGAGGTTCAGGTGGCAGCGGTGGCGCTGGGCCATCTGCACTGTCATTCTCCGCACGTCCGCCTTCCAAGAGTTGCACAGCACCCACGGGCGTCCCAAACAGCCCCAGCCGGAGCTCTGCGGGGCTGCAGTAAACAAGTCGCTCTCATCTCAGACAGTGTGTGTTTGTGTGCGCGTGTGTGTGTGCTTGTGTGTGGAGGGGGGGTGAGGTTCTGTGATACTCTGCTTTTTTCCTGCAGACAGAGTGCTTGTAATAGCAGAGTGTTTTTTCCCTTTTTGATGGGCAGCCAGTACTTTCACCAACTTGAACATGTTACAGACACAATGTAGGCAACAGAAAGTCATCTATTTATAAAAACTGTGCCCAAAGCGTCAATAAACTATGTGAAGAACAACATAAGACAGCTGCTTATTTAGACCTTTGCAGTAATTTGCTCTTTACCGATTAGCCTTTACTGATTAGTTTAATCATCTCCACGTTTGATTATTACTAAATGTCATTTAGCGGGAAATGCTGGCTGGTATATCTTAAATTTATATTTAATTATCCAGGGGTGTACCCTGCTTCTTGCACAGTGACTGCTGGGATTGGCTTGAGCCGTCCTGTGGCCCTGAATTGGACAAGCGGTTAAGAAAATTGATGGATTTCCAAAATGAAGCATAAATCACACAGTCCTAGTCTTTTTATATATATAATTTTTGCATACATTACTAAATCTGGGATCCAGATTTTACCCCTAACTTTCATTTAGTCAAATAAATAAAATGAAATAGCGTCATCCTTATGGGAAACGAACTGTATTAAATATGACTTACCACAGACTAAGCTAGCTCAAAGGAAGCAAAAAGATAATGAAGCATGACAATTGCTCCTATTTCTGGAAGCCCCGCTGATGTTCCCTGGAGGTTCCTTAACCTGACTTTGGGAATCATTGGTGTATATTATGTAAGCAGAGCTTATTCTGCTCTTATTTATACCTGATGTCTCTTCTTCGCTGCTGTGACATACCATTCCACTCAGGCCCATCATTTCTGACCTATAACGTGCAGTTAACTATGGATAAACATATTGCTTATGATTACCTGCAGCTTATATTAGTACCTTCATCTCTCCACGGCACCCCCCATTAAGGGGAGAAAACTTCGACGAGTGAGTATGACAGCTGAACAGCAGCCAGTGAATAGAGTGGGCGGTCTGTGCCAAGAATTTCTGTCAGCTTGAATCAGTGCCTTTGCCTTGCACAGAGGAGGGTCATGTGTGAGTTTGGTTTGTGAGTGTGAAATATAGCTAATAACAAAGTGATCGGTGGCTTTTTACCCCCCCCTCCCCTTTCTTT
>VUQG01002580.1:68425-83368 GCA_015106755.1 Etia nguti
TCTTTGGTGCCAGCGGTTATGTTGTATTGGGACAGTCTGTGCTGTCTATGGCACTTCAATTAATGACATTGGAGTAATGCAGAAAGTAGAAAAGAGTAAGTGTCATTTATGCATCAGGTAAACTGTTAGATTTCAAAACAGCCCATGCTAGAGCCTTTAGAAGCCAGCAGGGTCAAAATTTAAGAGCCATTGAAGAAAAATACAGCTAAGAAAACAAACTGTCATCTATTCAGATGTTATTAATAGAGTTAAACCACACTGAAGTATACAAAAAAAGGAGAACAAAGTAACGTACTGCTAGCTCAAGTGAAGAAATAACACATATTACTGTCACAAGTACAAAAAAAAATTAATTCTGCACAGAAACTAGGGAAGGCAACTTTAATAACAGGACTTAACAAATTGGGGCTTTAAGGACTCTGAACCCACATGGTTTTAATCAACACTTGCATTGAGCCTATGTACACAGAAAAGAGTCAGGAGCACGAGTCAAGAGCTCTAACAAGAAAATAAGGAGAGAGAGGAAATATATTGTATGAGCGAAAGGATAAAATATGTGCTGACAGCTTTTTGGCCGGAGGGCTAGAACACTGAAATAGTAGCGTCTGAGTGTCAGGCCGGGGTCGCTCCCTTCACTCGAGAGCAGACTTTCCCTGACCCCAGCTAGGAAAACATCACACACCACTACAGTCAACCGATAATGTAGTATCTGACAGATAATGTACTAACTTGTCCACACGTGACACATGTGTAACTATAGAAAGAGCTGTCAGATCAACAAAACCATGTTATTCATTACAATAAGCAGGGGCTGCTTGTGCAACGCGGTGAAACATTAGGAGTGGGATGTATAAAAACACACTGAATTAGTTCTTTCTCGCTTAATGGAATTGTTACATAATGAGATTTTACACTGTACTTTTGAAGGAATCGTGGATAATAATAAAAAAGACAATTTATTAGACAATTTATTATACTTCTGGTTTCTGCAGTGGCTCTGATGTGGTTTGGTGGTTTGGGTTGGCAGAGAGAGGGGTGTGGGTGTACCTTTTCTTTACAACAGGTTAGAGAGAGCATAAAGAAAGAAATCGATATGACTGCTAATGCTGTGACTCACCAGACCCTTGTGTCTGCGTGTGGTTGTGTGCAGATGTGGTAGTGGGGGAAGACGGGGAGCAGGATGGTGATTTAAACAATAAACAAGACCTTTAAATGTCCTCTATACCAAAAGAAGCACGCAAGTGTACATGTATACTACATAATAGGGACAGTCCCTTATATTGCAGTATATGCAATCCAGCATTGTCATAAATTAGTGCATGGATCCCAAGTTTTTTCCACAATGACCTCAACTCCACTTTAGTTCACTAAAAATCACTAAATTCCTAAAAAAGAGGGGGAAAAAAAACATGCTGAGAACATGATATGTGTTCTTGGAAAGGGAGGGACATCACTTGCAATCAAGAAAGGCTGCAAACTTCAAAATAAGAGTCATTTGTATTGCTGGCGAGGGACATCCAACTGACCGTCTTCCAATGAACAAAAGAAAATTCATCATTGCAAATATATAACAGGCTCACAACTCACGACGTGATTGCCTCGGACAGCGATTGCCAGACTTTTTTGTGGCCAGGACAACCTTAAAATGATTTTAAATGGTCCTCATCATAATCCCAACACCTGAAGTGTATTTGCTTAATATCAAGTGTGCTTCATAAATCATTTTTAATTCATAATTTATTTTTTCTCTGCTGGCTAATAAGCCATGCTGTGCAACCTGAGTGAAGTGACTAATTTCATGACAAATTGATGTGTCACAGTGATATCAGAGTTTGCATATGTACACAGATAATGTAGGTGTGAGTGATGGACACAATATGTTTGTTTTATAGCTGTAATAGTCCCCATGTTGATTATGAGCTACGGTGAATCATTTTGCCGAGCGAGTAGGTCACACACCTGTGGGAGTCATCGCACCCAACTTTCAGAAGCACCAGTTTAAGGCATGGGTACTTTATAGAGTGTTTACGGCACCTAAAGGCAAATACTTGGAGCCCTTATATTCTAGAATAACCTGGGTATAGTGAAAGTTGAACAAGGATGGATTTGAACCTGGCGTGGGGGGCTGAGCACTAACAGGAAAACCATCTTTCCTTTGATGACATTGATGATTTCAATGTCCAACTTCCCATTAAATCAAAATTGTAAGAAATATAAGAAAACAAACCCAGGCACACTCAAACACAGACAGACACACAGACGCACATGTTTGACTCATCTTTTAAAAGAAAAGAAAACCCATATCTTTTTTTCTCTTCCAGAACAGCAAATCCAACAGCTGCTCAGAAAATGTCCCAACCTACTTGAACAGAGCGGGCATCTTAGCGAGTCTCATGGTTGGTTAAATATTTGCCAGCTGGGGTTCTTTTCTCTGTAGAACGCGCGTGTGTGTTTGTGTGTGTCTGACTCTGTGTTTGTGTGTTTGGCCCGCTTGTCATGAAAAGCACAGTTCAGGTGTTGAATCAATCATACATGTAGATAGAATCCAATAAGCGCAGAGCAAGCCTGCAGCTGGGGTCCACTGAGACAAGAGACAGAGAGAGAGCAGCGATGTTCATGTTGGCAGTGCTCGCTCTATCGTTTTCTCTCAGCAGATGCCATGTTACAGAGAAGGTAATTAATAGCCCAGTGGGGCCTGGGTGTGATTGCCAAGACAGACACCCTTTTACACGCACACACGCACACACACACACACACAAAATAATAATGTCTCCATTTGCCCCCCAGAGCAGCTTTGTGCCAACTAGCCTTCACCTCATTATGCCAATCAAATCGACCAGAGGGGGGTGGGGGTGGGGGTGATTGGGAGTGGAAAAAGGAGGGAACGAGCTGTCCTCTCTCATTCTGCCTCTCTCGCATTCAGTGTCCATGTGTTCGTGATAAAAGAACGATCTGATCCTAATGAGAGCAACAACGTCATCGCAATGAGCACCCAAGAAATGGCCAAGCCTGGTATTTTTTTTATTCTCAGATTTTATCCTAGTTTAGTCACTCTCACCACTCGCTCCCCTACAAAAAATAAAAAAAATTAAAATGTTGGATCTGCCAGCCGAGCCGCACACCCAGAGCTGCAGCCGAGTTTTCACATTTCACTTTTCCTTTTCCCTCTAAACTGTACAGAGTAAACTATTTACAGTCTGTGTGCCAGCAAAGTCCTTCAAAATAATAACTGTGATTTAGGCTGAAACTGAAACTTTGCTGTCAACATCTTCTCACTCTCTTAAAGCACATATCTGCCTCTTACAATTTCAGTGCTGGAAGTTCACACGAGTTACTCCTTTTCATTTTTTACCTTTATGCCAATCGGTTCAGAATGAACTGAGAATGATGCCTGCAAAGCACACTTCTGCTTGCACTTAGTGTTCAGTTTTAACAGGCCAATGTGATTTGGTTTGTTCCCAGAAAACTAAAACGATACCATGCGTATCATGTAAACTCTCATTCAAATACTTGATCTCGAAGGAAATTGGAACGGATTTTAAAATTTTGTTGATGTTCTAGTAATAGTTTTCACAATGGTAAATGTAGTGAGACAGCATGACTGAAAAGTAAGAGATGGGAGTTTTGCGTACGGAACTTGGCAAAAACTTCCATTTCCTACATATTTTGTCCTCCTGAAATAACATGATAGCGAGGGGAAAATCTGCACCTATGTTCACCATCACCACTAGAAGAACTAAACACCCCGACCTGCCGTCCTCAGGCGACAGGGGATGTATAAAGAGATGTACTTAGTGGCAGCAAGCCCCTGCGGAGGGTCCGCTGTGGTGTCAGGACAGTGTTTAGACCGTTTCGGTAAAATGCATCGGTGCATTTCATCCCCTGTAGCCTCATTGAAATCAGCTTCTTAACAAACACATCTCCATCCTTTTATTTTGTCTCTGACCCACTCCTCCATCCGACCCCACTTCCCCCTCACGCCAACTGCCACCGCCAAACTCCCCCTGTGTGTGTTACCTGAGACAAGCAATTTACCTTTTTTGTTGTTTGCCTGACCTAGAGAAAACAATTTCAGAGGGGTCTTCCTGCGCTCTTAACAGCCCTTCGTTTGAACAGGTAAAGGCGACTGGCGTGCCACAATAGCTTTTTTTTCCCCCTCACAGAAGATGAATTGGTGAGCTGTCAGCTTCAGACAGGCCGAGTAGCAGTGTTTCTGTAATGGGACACTGGAAGTGTCTTTGATTAATGGAAGAGCCATACTGAGCTGTTAGGGAACCCGCCGCGGCCCAGCGAGAGCGATTGAGCGGCGGATACATGCCGACAGATGTGCGAGAGAGTGCGGGCCTCGATACCTGCAGAGGAGGAAGAGACGGAGGAGGAGTAGAGGATAGAAAATGGTAGCCTGCCTGCCTTTAAGCCATCTTAAACCTGAGGACTGTTTGCGTATGCGCTTATTTTGTTTTTTTATGTAGATAGATTTAGACCTGACAGTTATCGGCATCCATGCTGGCTGTCGTGCAACCCTGCAATCCAGTTATTTGATACTACAAGATAAGCAAAGCCAGCTAAATAATGATTTTTTAAAAAATATCGTTTTAGGATAAAACCTTAAAAATGTCTTATTGGTGGTTATAAATTTGCCTGCTATAAATATTGATTAGGGAGAAATTAACAAACCAGATGACTTGCTCGACTTGCCTTAATCCTTTTTGGCTACAGTCAGGGTACAGCAGTCGTCCTCCAACTTTCAGAGAAACCCTTAAAGCAAAACT
This sequence comes from Etia nguti, assembly GCA_015106755.1. Lineage (NCBI taxonomy): Eukaryota > Metazoa > Chordata > Actinopteri > Cichliformes > Cichlidae > Etia > Etia nguti. The sequence continues at coordinate 73,198 of VUQG01002580.1, forward strand.
CAGAATAGAAGGTTTTGGGGGTTTTTTGTTGTTGTTGGGTTTTTTTTTTAAAACAGCAGGGACACTAGCATCACATGTCATTCATCTTCTGCTGCTGTTGTCTCCAAGTATACTCTGTTAGGATAAATCTATAACAGCCAAGAGCAGGAGGCTTCCTTTAATTCTGTGTCAATACATTTTGCTCAGTCTCTCATTTCTCTTCTGTACACAGCACGGGAACATTTTTACTAACCTGAATACCATCAGCGGTAGGAGAAGAGGCACAAAGAGCAGAGTAGTGCTCTAAACAGGCTGAGTGTCTAATTTCTCCCTATACAAATATGTCAGAATAAACACTTATCTTTGGGAACAGATGAGTAGACTTATGCTGAATTTTTCTCCTAGCGAAAGATAGGAAAATATAAATACTTGCTTTTTATATGTTCGCTGATAAAAATGGAACAAAATCATCCTGCCATGACAACCGCTGTTTACAAGACAGCTGGAACAGAGGGTTCCAGGCCACGTTCGCTCTGCTTTTTGTTTGGAATAATGCTTGTTTATTGGAATTGTGGCATTGCTGTGTTTTAAATGGAAGAAACGGCATTTTACAAGGTAATTAGTCAGGCAGTAATCTCACATTTATTCTCTCTGTTTCTTTCTTAGTCTCCCTCTCTCACACACACACGCACGCACACACGCACACGCACACACGCTGTCTTTTTTAGAACACTGCATCCTAATACTATCATGTGACAAAATACTTTTGTCACCCTTAATTCTGCTCAAACTGTGTCATACATAAACCTCCAGGAGTATGATGGAAATACTTCTGAAGTTAAAAAAAAAAAAAAAGAACAAAAGAAAGAAATAAAATAAAAATCTGAAAATAACAGCCAGCACTGGCATTTTTTCGGTTTTTCCTGTTATCCTCTTCCTGCTGCAACCTTATTATCAGCTCTAACAGGGATTGAAGGGATTTTTAGGTGAGGGCCATAGTGGGGGTTGGGGATGGGTGTTTATGTTGGCCCTTGTTTCCAGGGTCGGGAACCGTCCCGAGGGAGTACATTCCTCACCCAGAGCACGACTAAAGGTATGTGAACCATCTGGACAAAGACATTGGCCACAATGGCTCTACACAGGCCCGTCCATGTGGTCCAATGGCCAGTCAGGACTCTCACACTGTTGGCTTTTTCATTCCTACTGGCGCTGGAGGCACAGACTTATACATCCATCGGCTCCAGTAGGGGATAGCCATCACCTCCAGTGTGTGTGTGTGTGTGTGTTTGTATGTGTGCAAGCCCCATGGTTCCTTCCTCGTGGCTCGGCTAGGGTGAAAAGGGTCATTTGAGATGCCTGCTGCGATGCCCGCACAACTGCGTGGATGTAAAGAATGCTGCCTAAGGTCAACATATCATTAGCCAAAGGGTCAATGAGATGATTGTTTCCTTATTCACTTATTTTATCACCATTTCAAATCATCATATGACTCCAGCTTGCAAAAACACCATACATACCAGCTATGAATGGACAACAGACAAACCAAATGCCTGTTCACATTTCGTTGTATGGCAAAATGCTGAGTTTAGCCAATTCCTTTAGTCCCTGACAAAACAAAAAAAAAAACTACATCCCTGACCAGGACTGGTATAAAATTCACTCTGATAGAAAAGGGTTTTGTGAGGCTGCATTAGAGACTCATTTCCATTCCCACATTTCCACAAACATATTCAATATACTGACAGCCTTTGTGATCACTAGAAGAGACTTGGAGATATGTCTGAACAAACAGAAGTACTACTAAAACAAAATCCAAATCCAAACATTTTGATACAACAACACCGATTCAGTGTTTCTACATGAGTTTATTTGATCAAATTCAGATCAGAAAATCTCCAAAACAGGACAGAGATGGAAAAACTTTCCATCAAAGTGGAAGACTTAAGTGGTACCAGGGCACATGACATGCAGATAAATTGCAAACATGCGGTGCAAGACCTCACACCCACATATTGATCTGACACCGCAAATACACAAAGAACTGCTCTCGACAGACCATAAATTTACATTTACACTCTGGCATCGTTGCCGAGTCGGGTCTGATCATTAGTTCACAGAGGACAGCTTCAGACGGCAGGGTGAGTGCCGCTCTGGAGCCGAGTGGCCCGAGAGCAAAGATTGAGCATCAGGGCAGCGGCGTGCCAGCTGCGTCTAATAAAGAAACTGAATTTGATAATCAGCTGAGACAGTCAATTTGCTAATAAGGGATTCTAATTAATTAATCAATTCGAATTTGGTGGGAGCAAGCACTATTGTCAAGAGCGGTCAAGTGTAGTTTACTGGGCCTCTCTTTATTCCATGCTCATTGCTTAACATTTAAGTTGATTTCAATTTGGCACTCAGCAAATTTTCACACTGCAAAGAGTGAGAGGAGAACAATTAAGTCTGAGTGAGCAGCGAAATCTGAATGTGTGCACGAGGATGCGCGCTGCCGCTAATCTTTTCTGAAAATACCACGGCACCTTTCTGCAAAACTTTGCTCCACACACACACTGGATTCAGATAATTAAATGCCGGGAAGGAAGAAACTTGAATCTATCAATCGATCCAGTTGAGCGACGGTTCAACAGTGTGTGCTTGAACAGCACGAGTTTGTAATGACCGACCCACTTGCCTGCTTGTTGTAAGATTATCATCTTTTGTGCTTTGTATTTAGCAATACAAGCATATGTTTTCTGCACCGACACTGAAAAGAACACATGCATGAGTTGGAATAAGCAGCAAGTATGCATACTGCAAGCGGACTATTATTCTGTCATTTTAACTGCAGTTTTAACAGGTTAGGTTTCAATATAAATGAGCACAGCTTGAGGGTTTACAGAACACAGTCTTGCAGTGCATCTTGAAGCAATAATTGACAGCACACTCACCACCAGCACGAGCAATCACTAAAGCATGTGTTTGAAGCGGCGAATATGCCGCAATTAGTTTTTGTGAAACTGAGTAAAGGATATTTGCATAGAATTTTGAAGCTGAAGTGTATTCCCTTTATGCTTGGATACGATTTCATTTAATCTGTGGGATGTTCTTCCTGATCATTATCATTATCGATATCTTTTTTTTTTTGGTGATATTACAACTTTTACCTACATATAGGATATGAATAAACCTTACACAGCAGCAATGATTTCTTATGCACTGGTATGGAAAGGTATGGATAAATTAAATTAAATTAAATAGAGCACCAAGTAATTTTGTCCACTGGTTATTTAGGTCAATATCGTCACTTTCAGAGGATATATAGTGCTTTACTTTACTGACAGCTGTGTTGTTACTTGATTAACATTTCACATTGAAAAGATTAGGTAATTTCTGTTAGGACTGCTTACAAAAGTTACTGTTGTAGTTACAAAGTACTCAAAATGAGTATATGAAAAAAAAAAAAGCACTTCTCTCAGTACAGTGACTCTTCTGGCTTGAATTAGCACTCTGACAGAATAAAGTACTATTTAATTGCTTTTCAGACCAAAATTCCAGTGTTAGCAAGTGTTGACTTGCACCTTTTAAGCTCTCAGAGAGTTCATCTGATCACTTTCTGAGTTAAAGAGCAGTGCTGTTTGGGCTGTTCAGTCCAGCTATCTTTCCCCGTACGTGTGTGTATGTGTGTGCATGTGTGTGTTCAGGTTGCTGTGGAAGCTCCTGTTAAACGCAGTAGTGCCCTCTAGGCGAAAACCAAAACCGCACCCAACTCTTCAGAGAGCATATGGGTTTAATGTGGTCAGTGAGAGAGGGAGAGAGAGGCGCAATGCACAGATGAAAAGTAGAGACCCTCTGTTGTTATTTTTTTCAGGTGTATGCATGACCTTAAAAGACCCTCTGCCCCTCACATATGTTTTCAGACACAGAGAGGAGGGGACGGAAGGAATTTATGCACAAAGTGAATGACCATGCACATGCCAACTCCTTACACATGGTGTGGTTAAAACAATGTACAGAAATAGACAAAGTGAAGAAATGTGGTTTAGACCTTAATTCCTTTCAATAATCCAAATAACTGGCAGCGCGCATTTCTGTCTTTAGTACAAAGGAATGTACTAAAGTCAGGATGTTTCAAAACTCTTATTTGGACAAACACCAGACAGACAACAAAGTAGTGCAGAGCTGGAAGGGGAAGGAATTTATAGAGGGTGGGGGTTTTCATGCTGGTTGTACCGGTGGTGGAGGGAGGGAAGGAGCCTAGTGGTGCTAGAGGTCAGAGGTCAGCTTCTTGCACTCAACAGCTGTCCTAAAAGCAGCAGAGATAAGGACCGAAAGCATCCTGTGTGTTTATATATATGTGCTGTGTGACTAATACCAGCCGCTGGGCAAATACATACAGTAAAGCCTGACCAACAGCAACTCCAACACTCCTCAAACTCTGCCTTGTGTCCTGAGAAAAAGAGCAGATTACACCACTGAGGGAGTGAAAGAGGAGGGAGGTCAAGGCTTGACCGGTAGGCCAGGTCATTCATCAACCACTAATGGCCAGGGCTTTATGCTGTCATGATGAATGACCTTTGTCCAAGAGGGAAACGACGCAAAGCTTAACCACAAGACAATGGCATCGGCAAAGGCGTCCATTCTGCACTTGTCAATCAAGGCCTGAAGGAAGTCTCCGTGTGTTGTGTGTTTGTGTGTGTTGAACGTAGCTGTAAAAAGTTTGTCTGTATGCTCAGGGTGATTGCTTATTTCCAGCTCTAAGATTACATGAAGAAGTGAGGCCGTGAGCCTCTACTGTGGATCACAGGCAGTTACAAGGTCTTGTTTAGGCCTGCTTTGCCTAGTAGGCTTTTCATTCCTGTCCAGCCACGTAATTGCACTGGAAAGCATTCAGGCTCAGGTTCTGTGAAACCAGTTAAACGTTAGACAAGTCCTGGGGGAGAAGTAGATACTAAATTGTATTGGGTAGTGTTCCAGTCATGTTTTGCGAGGGTAGCTCTTCCCAAAAATCAGGTGTGACGAGAAGACAAGAAAAGAAAAAGGATGAAAAAAAAACTTCAAAAATGTTTGAAATTTGGCTCCGCCGCCCACACATGGAGGTGTACAGTAGAGGAAGATCAAGACAGAAGTGCTTATTTTATATTTAAAAAGAAAAATCTCTATACAAAGTTATGTTTTTTTATTATTACAGTTATAAAATCCAGGCAAGATTAAAAGGAAAGCTTTCCCATGCTTGACATGTCCAGAAGAAATAAATTACGGTCCTGCATGGAGCAGTGCTGGGTTAGAAATCAATAACTGAACACAAAACAAAGGATACGCTCAAAAACTATCTGCATTCTGAATTTCCAATGACAGGATATTTAGACAATGAACGTTCTGTGACAGGATATTTAGACCTTTCAGTAAATTAATGTAACACATAACAGTGACATCCAAACAAACCATATCTCACAAGTCCCCACATTTCCCATGTGTTGCACATCCACTGCTACCATAACTAAATGCCAAACAATCTAGATATTTAACATTTGTATTGTTCTGCATCAAGCAATAAAATTAAGGAGGGACCTGCTGAGTCTGAAACTGACTCTACAGTGCATGCCAATGACTCCAAACATACTGCAGAGTCAAAACTTGAGGAACAAGATGAACAAGGCATTCCGAAAGAACTGATACGGCCCCCACACAGCCCTGAGTTAGTCTGGGCTTAGATGAAAAGACAGGAGACAGTGAGGCAGCCTAACTTTACAAAAATCTCACAAGGTAAAGTGCAGTCACAACAAAGTATTTAGTTAGTTTTTGGCAGTCTGTAGGCGAGTCGGGATTTAGCTAGACCATCGGAAAGAGCTTTATAATGAGATAATATTGAAAGTGGCCACACAAAAAATCTTCTTTTAACACAAAGTTGTTCTAAAATAATTTGACCCGAATTAATATTTCTATTTATTTTAAATTTTAAAAAAACCCAAAACAAAATAGAAACAAACTTTGGCTTCTTTCTTTAACTGGCGTCCCTCACGCCTGCCCAGTGCACTCTAGTAAACTCGGTGATGTCTGTGCTAAGAATAAAACAGGACTCGTGAGCGATCCCAAACAGAGCTGGAAGCAGCTCCTCCATGTCACTATCACTTCCTCATTTTGAGGTCTGCACATATTTTACCAAGTGCTGAATAAGTTCAAATATTGCATGCCTGTGTTTTTGTTGAGGGAAGTAGTTGCTTAAACGCACACTTGCACACACGTGCTCACGAGCACTCTAATATTTCTTTGTCATATGTTTCTTCTGCTTTGTTCACAGCCCGGGCCGCTTTATTGTTGAAAGTGATTCAAAAAGGAATTGATTACAAAAAAGGATTAACTCTGAACAGTCCCCCGAAAGGCTGTAAAAACAAAACAAACCAAAAAAAAAAAAGCCCAGCACAGCCATGTGGATCCAGCCACCTTATCATTTTATTAAAATGACGCCGGATGCATTTTTCTCTGTGTGATCACAGAGCGGGTGTTGCATTTGGCTGAGCAGGGCTTTTGGCGGGGAGTCCACCTCTCTGATGTGTTTTAATAAACACGACCTTGATTGTTCCCTGGTGTTATTTTGAAGCGTGAAAATGAGCCTTCTTTTCAATAGTCTCTGCTGGAACCATTCCTGTTGGCAACATCCCGGTCCTCCAAACAAAGTCAACACTGTGACTGGCACTGGCCGTTCAGACAAAACACGCCATTTTTAATTAGCTTTGTTACAAAATAGGGGATGGTGGAGGAAGCACAATAAGAGAACACATCTGACCACCTTAATTGGTTCTTTTAGTGTGGCTATGTCAACTTGCAAAATAAATGTTGTTTCCCAAAACTCAATTATTGACTCCCATCACTGTATTGCTGTTGCTCAACATCTTTAGAAGCTTGCGTCTGCCCATTCCTTCCAAGCCCATCTTGTGCCTTTTGTGTCATTTTGCAGTCTAAATCTGAGCTGCACTGCTATCATTTTCTCATAAAATGTTAAAAACCAAGTAACAGACAGTTGAAAATAACATGAGCTTATTGTGTTTATTACTACAATATGTACACTACTATTAAAGAGAGAAGCCAATTCTTTTTTAACTGATGATAGTTTAAATCTCTACTAGAATTTCTAGCATTCTTTAGCCCCACAACTTTCAAGAGCTATACAACATAAAAAGCTTCTGGTATACACATCCTGACAGGTACCGTGTCGCTGTACACTCCTCCTTTTACCTAAAGCCACTCACTGGTATCATTTGTAGGCGGACAGGGGATTCTGTTCTTGCACTACCAAGATGAATATCGAGACAGGCGCTGGCGACTGCACTGTACATTTCCCCTTGCTAACGCTTCCCTCCCTCGCTCATCATTTCTCTGTCACCTCACAGAAAGGTTGGTGTCTTTCTCTCTGAGGGTGTTTGTTCAGATGTGGGCTGCCGGGACAGTGTGGCATGCCTGGGGCTTACCAATGAGATTAGACGGTGACAGTGACATGGTGGCATGGCCAAATGATCTCCAAAATCGCAAGCGGGGGGCTGGAAAAAAAAGAGTCACTGACTGAGGCCCTGTTTGCTCTCCTGAGCTCCTCTTCTGCACTCGTGTTTGTTTTTGGTGAAATCCACAGCCTGGTTGTTTTAAATAGATACAGTGAGATGTAAAGAGCTGGTCTCATTAGTTCCACATTTTGGGAAAAACACCCGTCAACAAATTAGGAGGTGGTAGGAAAATAAACTGCTATGATATCACTTCAGTTACGCTGTTACGGACAAAACTGTGGTGATGCTGCTTGTTTTAAAAAATAAGATTGTTGTAGTAAAAAAAAATTTTTTAAATAAAGAGACTTTTGGTAAAGATGTGGCTGACTTGCAGGGCAAAAACAAGGTAAGTGCAGGTCTGCTACCACGTTCTGCTTTCTCTTGTTAATAAACTCATTTATGCTGGTGCTTGACATAATGAAAAGCTGCACATCGGTAAACACCCAGTAGCTTCTCTGAGACTAATTTTTGCTGAAAAGAAGATTTTTTTTATGATTGCCTTGAACTTCTGTAGCATTGATTATGAAAACCATGAGGTACAAACAGGGTTGGAATTAACTCGTGAGATTAGTAGTGCTGTGGTATTTTATTTTGGAAAGCTTAAACCTAACACCAGTAATCTGTTTTAGAAAAAACACATTATATAAAATAAAGTAGTTTATAAAGAGTTTATAACGAGTATAGAAAAAATAAACCCAATAGAAATCACTAAATTCTGTATTGCCACATTTTGGAAGCTGTAGCTGAGAGTTAGACTGATTCTCAAATATGTATTTCGAGTATCTGGGGAGAGGAAAAACTAACCAAGCTCTCGTCAAAAATCATAATAATAGGCTACCTGCCTGGAAAAAATGTTAACTAAGACTTTGCAGCAAGGTCAGAAAAACTGAGTGAAAAAAATAACACTATTGCTGCACTGATGATTGCCACAATACAGGCTGCCTTTCTTTGCTATGCAGTCTCACCGAACTGCATCGACAACTGCTCATCAAATTTAATGGATGGTAAAATAACCAAAGCTGCTAACTCTCTCCATCTCTTTCCTCTTTTTGCAAAAGTAAAAATAGAGTAGAATCACAAACAAAATGTTTTTTTAATGCCATTTCAACATCACTCTTAACTTTATAATAAATAAGGCATTAAGTCATCTAATCTAAATGACAATACGGTTTAGGCAGTCTCCCGTGTTGAGTCAAATGTTTTGTTAACCCATTCATCCGCCCAAGTCTATCCTGCACAAACACTGTGGCTCTATAACAACGTCACCCGCCCTCTCTACATTACTATGCCTACCAGAGGGCTTCGGTCCTTGAATCTAAACATGATTTAATTTGCTGAAACAACTGACACCGTCTCACATCCGAGACACTGCTTGAGTTTGCTTAACAACGAACCATAATTATGATTTATAAGTTGTCTGAAATATTTATAATGAAGCAACAGGACTTTGATTAAATGAATTTCTGAGCAAATGTACCCAAAATCTATGGTTTGCCATGAACCTTGGTTTGGGAGCCAGATTTTCACGACAGCAGGAAAGACAAAAAGTTATGGCAAAATCAAATTTACCCATGTTTCCTCTGCCATGTCAAGGTATAAAATCCATCTAGATTGCTTTGGTGTGAGTTCTCAACATACAGGAGGAGAGATTTAAAGTGCATGGTAATTGGATTAGAGAGGTCTCGCCACGTCCACGATATTTTCCATATAATAAGAGTGTAGAGCCATTAATGTTTCATTACTACAAAAGGATAAAGTTCAGTCTTTTCTTACAAAAGCTGTAATTCTTGATAGCAATGAGCACATCTGAAGTGGCTGTATTTCCATTGTGTAAGTGGCTCAGTTTTGAAATCTCGGCTAAACAAATGTGAATTCGTCACAGTTTCTACATGAAGTTGTGCCATTACATCCTTAAATCTCAGGAAGAAAGAAAGAACTATGCCATTTCATTATATAGCTTAATTTCTTTTTAAGAAAATAAATAAATACATATTTTGCCCCAAATGTCAGGGATAAGTCTCTGTGGTAATAAGAACTGTGTAGAGTATCAACATTTTTCAAGGCGTTATATCAAAGTTTCAAATTCCAGTATTGTACAGTAGTGACTTGTAAAATAAAAATTAAAAAATGCTGTAAATATGCTGCAAATTTCTGAGATACCTAACTAACTAACTTAGTAATGAACTTTAATGTTGTCACATTCCAAAAGGTTCAGTGGTTCATCAAAACTATTAAGAATCTGCCTATTATGATTAAATTATGCTGATAATTTAGTGGCAATCTAGCTGTTGCCGAGATATTGCCGTGTTATTGTAAGGTGACCTTGAGGGTCTGAAAGGCGCCTATAAATAAAATGTATTATTATTATTATTATTATTATTATACCTTACGTTGGACAAAAATGTTGAGACAGACTGACCGACAGTCCAATAAATAAACACATACCTCAGCCTGAAGGGAGAGATAAGGTACTTGAGCTTAAGCACTTCACTTTGAATAGCAAACTGTAGCATTAAAAAAAAAAAAAAAAAAAAAAAAAAAAATGTTTTACTTTTTTTTTTTTCTTTTTTTTTAGTTATTGTGCACTCCCCTTCAGCAAGAATGACTCTCTACAAGGTCATAAGCTTGTCTCACATACTTGAGAGCCCTATTCACAATATTTAAAACAGCTTCTG
>VUQG01002580.1:108248-123117 GCA_015106755.1 Etia nguti
ACCTATAACAAGCGATGCAGTGGGTAGCTCACCTCATAATTGTTTGGCTTGATAAAACTCTCTATTGTAAAAGCATGATTTGGCTCTTTTCTGGATATAAATTTGACAGATGGTTTTGCCCTAATGATGATCACCGTCTAGTGGCGATCCTTTACCCTCGCTTTTATGTCACTATATTTTCATTTTTGCTGTTACGTTGCCTTTAAGTGCTTCTTGAGAGCTCTGACTTTCCTAAAGTCACAAATAAAAATTGCCCGTAACTCAGAAGGAAGTTGAGAGAATGGACGTGATGTGTACATAAATCCTTATCCAAGTTATCCATTTGTGCAAACATTTATGTTCCCCAGCCCCTTTTTTGTTTTCTCTTTTATTTTTAAAAACTTGAACAAACTTTTTATCTACTGCTTTAAGAGGTTTCAAGATTACACGCAACAAGTGAAATATTTCACCATCATGGCACATAATCCTATACAGACATTTGTAATCTGTGTGATTCCAAAATAACTTTAATTGTTATTTTGAATGACAAACATTTATTATGAGCTCTTCTGTTAAGAAAGTGTATAAGTATAATGGCTTGGGGATTAAATGAGTTGAAATTTATATATATTTATTCAGTGGTTAAGGAATGCATGTTGTTTGAGGTAGAATAGAATATTTTTACCAGTAAAAGTCTGGCAGTTTAAAATCCTACTAAACCGAACCTTTGCAAAGTGGCGCAGTTTAAAGAAGAACCATTTACAACACAACGGCTGTAAGGCCAAAAAAGCTGGGAGGGCCAAATCATCCAGCGTGATGAGTTTGGTCACCTTCGCACCTCAGGCTCACATCAACGCTCAACTGACTGAAGCTGATAAAACTGAAGCAATGGACGAGTCAGGTCAGAGTAGACTTTCTCGGGGAGACCGGGGTCGCTCAGTGTCTGCAACAGATCACTCAGCATGCTCTATCAGTCAGTGTCTGACAGCAGCCTTATGGCTTCCAGAGGAAGGAAAAAGATAATCATTAATATTTACAAAAATGACAAAAGATGCCTCATAGCCAAGGCATAAAAACTGATCAAGAGTGTTCTTTAGTGTTTTTTTAATAGATGATAGATTTGACTAAAATGTCTTTGGACTGTCATTCAGAGCCACCAGCAACAGACAAGCATTTTAGTTCTGCATGACAGTCTTGGGAAACATAGAAACTTTATTCCTGTTCAGACTCCCAGACAGCTGATGACTTTTGCTTTGTGTTGCTCAACCAGATTTTTTTTTGGTTCTAATTTCTGTTTTTCTTTCATGAGTTTTGTTTCCTACTGGCATAAATGACTCAGTACCTGTGACAGTCACCCTCACAGATCAACCGCTGGACTGTAAAAACACCATGACGCTTTAATAAACCGCCTGTCAGAAATCTTTTAGTAGCGACTGGCCAGGTGGTCAGTAAAGGTCACAGCAATCGTAGATTTAAATGTCAGACTGAAAAATAAGCGAAGTCAATTGGAATTAGTAATCGCTATCATTTTCTCAGACAAAGAAAGCAAACACTTCCTTGGCAGTATTTGTTGTATGTCAGCCTTCCGCTTCGTGCTTATTGAAACCATTTTAAAAACAGCAACAAGTCAAGGTTCTTGCACCAGGTTGTAAGCAGTCCCGCAGTTTATAGCCATTTCAAAATGGGAAGCATAGGTTCGGAGGCTTTCAGGGAAATCTCATTTCCTTTAAAATACAGTGGTGCTCTGGGAATTTTTAGATTCATCCGGGCACGGATCACAGAGTGCTTCATTACCTCTGAGCTGCGTGCTGTGCAGGCTTACCCAGGGATAAAGAAAAAGGCACTCCCTTAATCTGGCAATAATCCACCATTTTACTGAGGGGAAGGAAGATGTGGGCTAAATTATAAAAACCAGATCATCACTACACTTTAAAAAAAAACCCCAAAAAAACCCCCAAGACTTAGAAAAAAGATGGGCTGCCTGGAGGAAGTTTTGGTTCCGAATGGGATCATTAAATGTCACTGAGTTAATAGGGGCTCCGGTGTGATTCAGTGGCAGGTTATCTGGGCTGCACAAGTTTCCATTGCATTCCCACAGATATATACTGCAGCTCACTCTACCGTTGTTTTATTTGTAAAAAGAAGGTGATCAGTAATAATGAAAATCCTTATTTAGTGCTTTTCAATAAAAATAAATGCATGTGCACAGCTAAAATACATATACGGTATGCTTTTTAGAAATATCAAAGGATGGTGCACAGTTCTGGGCAACTCAACATCAGCAAACAAAGGAGGCGAGGAGATCCAGGATTAATACAATCATTAGTAAGAGTAATAGTAAAACATTTATTTTTTGTGTAGCACATTTACAGAGAGATTTACAGAGCACACTGAAATAAAATGAGAAAAGTAACCAGTTAAAACAACAAAAACAGACAAATGGGAATAAAATAACAGATACAAGCAGTATTACGCGTCTTTTCAGTACGTTAAGGCTAAGATGGTTTTTCTGTGAAGGCTCCACACTTTCATTTTAAGTGGCACCATGCTGCAGATCTGTGAGTTTGTGGTGTCCGTTTCCAACACTGGAGTCTGCTTGGACAAAAGCCCGATGACGGACGAAACCAAAACATTTCAGGAAGGCTGGGTCAGTCACTGGGGTGGAGCTGGACAATCTCCAGTCTGCACAGAGAAAGATGTCAAAAGTCCTCTCCATCATGGACAACCTCTCCCACCCTTCACACGCTGTTCTGGCCAGCCGGAGAAGCGTGTTCAGCCCCAGAGTAATAGTGACTTAACACTTCCCTGTACCTCCTGTGGCCATCCACATATTTCATCCTCTTGCTGCCAAATTAAATTGTATTTTTTTTACATTCATTTTCAATTAATAAAAATTATTACTAAATTTTACAACTTCACAATCTTAAGCAACTGCAGTTTCCCTTTGGGAATGATTAAAGTTCTCCTGAATCTGATTGGCTAATTATCAGTTTTCTTGTTCAAAACCATATTCGGGAATGTGATCAGGTCCATAACATTGAAAATAATTAGAGCAATCAGATCCAAATTAAAAACAAAATATGTCACAGATTCAGGGGAAACTCAGAAAACAAGTCAGACTGGCACGTGCAGTTTATTAAGAGAAAGACGTCCATACAAACCACAGGACGAGAGCTGATGTCGGCGGTCAAAGTCTGATATTTTTTAATTTGTCTGTTCCACAGAGCTTTGCCGTTCCCCAAAATAAATTAAATATTATGTTTATATATTGAATATTAAAAAATAATGGAGCCATGTTGTTGCTGGGAAACATGGCATTATTTTGCCTCATTACCATGACCACAGATTGTGAAATTAATTTCAGGTCAATCACACTTAAACTGTTGTGCTCGTGTAAATACCCACCAAGACATCATATCCGTGCTATTAAACCACTGAAAGTAAACACCATTTTTACTGCTATCTGGACAGCATTTCCTAAAACCTACAGCTTATTAAACTCATATCAAAATTAAGCTGTGTGACCCATTTTTCAAGGCCTTTGTCTTCAGTATTAGTGTTTGGTTAGGTCTCACCAAATCAGCTTTTAAGACCCCCAGACAGATTTAAGGTCAAAAGTTATTTTCAGGGTAAGGCGGTAGTCATTTGAACGTTTTGCTGTTTCTAGCACGACTTTTGTCATATTAAAACACACACTGACTGTCAGAATAACTTAACGTGATAATGTTTGATAATCTTCAGCGTGTATTTGCTCACCCAAATTGTTATTTTTTTATGACTGCATTATTTAAACTGTTGCTGTACCGTGTTAATTTTACAGTTTCTTAGTAGTTATTTACTCTCCTACCTTCCAACGAACACGAGGTTTTAAGCTTCGATTCAGAGCCAATTTCAAGTATAAACAAAGGTGACAGGAAAACCTGGTTAATGGTTCTGTCACGAAGGAAAATATTTCAGGTTAAGATCTTTGAGGCTCTGCTGACCAGAAACCCCCCATTGTCTGTATCCTGTGTAGCCACGGCGCTTGGAGGTGATCTGTGTGTGCGCCTGTGTATGAGTGTCTGTGGGTGGGGGGTGTGTGTATAGGCCCCACACAGTGGACCTTTGTGAAACTCTGCCCATGCAGCCGAACTGAATGGACTCTTTTTACACTTGTGTAAACCTGGGGGCGTCTCCGGCACTGAGGCCACACCTCTCTGACCCCTGACCCTCACCTCTGGCCTTGCTGGATTTGGTCAGGAGGTACTTTTTTTGGTCGCCATGTGCTTATGGGCAAAGCCAAAAATCTTTCAGTGTGGATTTTTGTTTGATCCCACAGACTCTCTGATACACAATCTCCTGCAGACTGTAGTTCAAGCAGTTTATACTAATGTGCTTTAACAATGACAACATTTCTTTAACCAAAATAACATTTCTTTTTCATAAAACACAAATCCAAGGAAAGTAACAGTTAAAACAGAAATAACAAATGTAAGCAAATTAGAGCAAAAGTGAAAAGGATGAATCTAAAGTAGTTCATCCACCCAAAATGAGTGCAGTACAGACTTTTCTGACCCCTGAATGACCAGCTTTTCTCTGTTTACCAAGTTACAGGTTTGTCCACTTCCACAGACAGAATGGTCGAACCTGCTACAGGTTAATGGGTGAAATGGCTATGTTGACCTAGGTGTTTTATTTACCAAGTGCCTGTTTACTTCTCCATTCCAAGCCTTCAGCTGCACCCTCAGAGGACAAACTACAGCGCTTAAGAGAATCCCCCGGATCAATACTTCTCTTGTCTTGAATGGCAAAAGAATGGCAGCCCCACAAACAGGACTTGTTTGGTCAGTTTCAGGTGAGGAGTACCTTGATCTAAGACTCTGCAATCATTTCTTAACCAACCATTGACAGACCATTGGCTGTGTTGAAAGGATGGTTATTACAAGGGCGATAAGGTTGCTAGTGAAAAGGCAATAAATTATCATCTGTAGATAACATTTTTCCGTTGTAAAACAGAATGCACTTTTCACCTCAAAAAGCAATAAAAAAAAAAAAATCAAATAATTCATACTGGTTTTGTGTTCACTGGCTAAACATCAAATGTGATAAAATATTAAATGTATTATCTCTCACATAGCTACAGGGGGAAAAAACCCACCCAACTTTTTTTTCAAATTAACAAAATATCATTTATTTGTACTCCTTCATGTATTAGATCATTTCTGTAGCGCTAGCTATCAAAAAAGAGCACTTAAGCAAACTGAAGAGTCTGGGTTTTGTCTCATGATTATTCACTGATATAACTTTTGTGCTTATAGTAAATGTATGGTGTCAGATTATTTCAATGTCCTGTGCGCATATTTGAAGTATTGCCATGCGTGGAGGCAGAAAAAACAAACAGAAAATGAAAAACGAGCAGCACAAAATCCAAATCCAAGCAATCAAAGCGAACAACGCTAAGTTCGGTGGAACAAGTGGCTTTACCCTTGCAGTGAGACTTTGGGTCATTTATAGCATCTACCCTAAAATAATGGATGTGCCCTTGTGATGTCGGTGTGTGATGTCTAGCTAAGTTATTGAAGAAATTTATGATCCGGCATCGCGAGCGGCCATACTGCTGAAGGAAAACAAAAAACTGTTGGTATGTCTGTGTGTGACAAACTGTCACAGTGGCCCTGCTATTTTTCAGGGGAAGGCAGCATTACTGTGATGATTCATTGTATTTTCAAACACGAGTGCAAATTATTCAGAACAAAACAACAAAATTAGAACAAGAAAAAGAACAAAAGCATTTTTTAAAGGAGAAGGAAAGGCAGACAGCAGAGAAAACCTCTTTTATCTTGAAGCTTTATGTACTTCTCCGACTCTGATATCTGCGAGTGCAGCATCTACTCATCGCTTTTTCACCATATTATTTTTATAAGCTAAATGAACACTGATAAGGCTAATTGTAAGCGAAAGAAGGAGATCACCCCAGGTATTGTTTAGAGATCATTTTTATATAATCCCTCCCATTCAGTTTCTTATTGAATTCTAGAATTTAAATTCTGTAACAAAGCTTCGAGGTCCGGATCTATTTTGGTTTAGACAGGTGATACACAGAAAAAGGAGGCTGGTGAAAAAAAAAAAGGAAAAAAGGTGGGCAGACAAACACAAAACCCCACATGGACTTTGGTGGGGTAATTTTCTCATTAATAATTAACATATTTGAACCCATTTAAACTCTTCGCCAATGTCAGCTGATCTCCCCGGTTGAAGAAATCACAGCAGAAAAGTGGTGATCTGAGAGGAGAGAGCCCGACTCACAGTCTGACAGGAGATCAATTCCCTCTCATGCCTTAGGTAGTCCTTATGCATTGTACAGTGAGAGTGGATGAGGCAGACATTGACCAAATAAATCAGAGGGATTTTCACTGTATGTCGAATGCAGTCTTTCTTCAGGGAAATCCCATTCCAGAACCACGTTTGTTCAAGCCTGTGGGAAGCACATGGACCTTTTGGTCTTTGCACTTTTTTATAAACTCTTAAAGATAAAAGATTGATACATTAAATACATAGAAAATAAGCACTTCAGGCTAATCAGGGATACTTTTTTATGTTAATTTATTGTTTCCCATAATCTTCAGTCAAATAATACATATCATGTCACTGTCTAAAAGTAGCATAAACAGTCCAGAGTTCATTACAACTTCAATCTGTTGACTATATATTTAAAACTAAATAAAGTTTAGTTTTGTGTTTATTGAACTGAGGCAGTGCTTATACTTTTTTTTAGGTCATTGCTGTTTTTTCTGTCTAAGTACAATGTTGTGCATGTATGTGAGCTAACACACACTGTGCAGACGTGCTTTTGTGAATTTAAATAGATTCATTATTTTTTCCTTATTTTTTATAAACCCAGTACCATTGAATATCATACAGCAGAATTCATACTCCTTTGTATTATGACACCCCTAAATAGCAAAGTAGGGGCTTCTTTTTTCATTTTTCCATTGAATAGAGTTTATTAAGCCTGATAACAGACGAGACCCTTGTGAGAGGTCTGGCAGAAAGCCTTTGGTTTACGTTCACTGTTTGTCTCAAATGGATCGGGCTTTGTACCTCGGCTAGCTTGCTATTTCATATATTTTGTGGCTGTGATTGTTATGGGCCTGTCAAACCATGCCTGGTGAAATGCCTGCCTTGGAAATGAAACCTGAGCTAAGAGGTTTCAGACAACTTTCCATTTGTGCATTTTTCAGGCACTTGAGGAGATACAGCTGGGGAATGAGAAGAAAAAGAAGGGAGTATGAAGCATTAAAGGCTTGGGCAGCCAGAAATTGAATGTTACAAGTTTGTGGGCTGTGCATTATTCATCAGGGGACTGAACAACCTGGACAATCTTGACAAACTAATTCAATAAATGTCTTTATGATCAATATGCTGCATACATAGACACCACTGGGCCAGAAGTCCCATTTAAAAACAATTTTTTAAAAAGTATTTTATGAATAAATCAAGCAAAGTAATGCATAACGCTGGTAAGTAACCTGTACAAAACAGCCTCTTCTGTATTTTGTTAAGACACTCTGAACTGTGTTCTCTTCTGCACTTTCAGCTGATCTGTCAGTAAAGTGGTGCTAATGTCAAATATTATAACGATCCCACTCAAAGTAATGCTGATGCATGGGATCTCCTTATTCTTCCTTTGCATAAGAAGGACTCATTTGTTGCTTTTTGATGGATCATTTGAGATCGAAGGAGCATGTGGAATTAGGCGATTGTTGGATTGAATGCATTTGGTGCATGTAAAGTGGAAGCGGTATTGAACATTTTCAGTGACGTCCCCGTCTTGTACTTACTACACTCTTGTAATTATGCTCTGTCTTTTGGATACTGTACATGCTATTAAAAACATCTTGACATCTAAACAGCCTTTCTTTGAGACTTTATACAGAGATGTAACCTACATATGCTCAGTTTTCTTTTGAGGCTGAAACACCGACATGTGTTTGCTGTATTCACAGATGCTGCACCGTACACTAAGGATATTTGTTAAATACTTGACAATAGAACTAAGAAAGCAGCATAGACCTACAAACACACACGCACACACATGCACACCTCAATTTCTTCCCGGTGTCACTGTGTGAATTTGTTTGTCTACCTGTGTTCAATTGCCCTCGGTTTGATTCTCTCCATCCTTTTGTGATGCGCTGCTTAATAGCCCCTTTCCTTTCAGAGGAGATTGCATGGACATCTTGGAAGGGCCAAAAAGCCTAGAGATAGACTAGTTTAGCGCCAAGTCCGTGTACTTAAATTAATCTCACATCACTGTAATGAGTAAGAGAAGAACTCAATGGTGAAATGGTGGGTGAAGAAATAAATGCAGAAGGACAGGCAGTAAGGAGAAAAGAGACAGGCTAAAGAGTGAGACAAAATGAAAGAGATTAAAGCGCGGGTTCAGTGATTGGTAGATTCGGTGTAATGCTTAATAGCATACAGTAAAGTTTCCACTTCACCCAGAAATGCGATGCACAGTAATCCACGAGGTGCAGTTAGAGTAGTGGATATACACCTGCGCTGGTAAAAGAAGTAGCAGAGGAACAAAACAAATATACCTATCAGCAAAAGAAATGCACCACTCAGAAAAAGAATAAGGGAAACTTGTGATCACAGTGTAACACAGAGTCAGCTTTCTCTGTTATTCCTTTTTTTTTTTCTAGTTTTAGTTTTCGTTAGTGCCTTTGTCATTTCTTGGCAGCGTGAAGCAGCTCATTCAGGTTCCACAGCCCATCCAGCTCTTCCAGCATGGCACATCCTTATTTGCTGTTGCAAGAATGTTTGCTGTGCCTCCCAACACAATCTCAAGAGTGTGGAGGAGATACCAGGAGATGGGATGGGGCCATTGTAGGGCATCAGCCCAACAGTGGGACTGACATTTGGTCCTATGTGTATGGAGGAGCAGGAGGAGCACTGCCAAAGGCCTACAAAATGACCTCCAGAGGGGTACTCATGTATATTTCTGACCAAACTGTCATAGTCAGGCTCTATGAGCATGGCATGAGGGTGGTACCTGTGTTCACAGACCAGCACCGTGCGTCTAGATTGCCATTTGCCAGACAACATCAGAGCTGGCAGGCCCACCATTGGCATTCTGTTCTCTTCACAGATGAGAGCAGGTTCATTCCGAGCACATGTGACAGATGTGAAAGAGTCTGGAGACATCATGGTGACTGATATGCTGCCGGCAGTACCGTCCAGCATGACCGGTTTGGCAGTGGTGATCTGTGAAGGCAGATCCTCGGAGGTTCTCTACGTGCTTGCCAACAGTAACCTGACAGCTGTTAGGTACAGGGATGAAATCTTCAGGCCCATTGTCAGACCTTATGCTGGTGCCATGAGCCCTGGGTTCCTCCTGGTGCAGGACAATGCCTGGCCTCGTGTGGGCAAAGTGTCCTGGATGATGAGGGCATTGATACCACTGACTGGCCCTCACATTCCTCAAAGACTTGAATCCAATTTACAGCCTCAGGGACTTTATGTATTGGTGCATCCATTGCTGCCAAATAACACCACAGACTGTCCAGGAACCCTGATCCAGGTCTGGAAGGAGATCCCCCAGGAAACCATCCACTGTCTCATCAGGAGTATGCCCAGATGTTGAGAGTGCATATGGGCAAATGGGGGCCATACATACTAATGAGCCAGATTATGAAGCAAGTTGGATTAGATTGTAACTTTTATCTTTGACTTTTAATATCATTTTGAATCCAACCCTCAAAAGGGGGATTAGTTTAGTTTTCCAGTCACTGTTACACAAAGCATGTCAATAAAGTTTTTCAACTTTAATGTTTTGTTCAATATCTGATGTGTGGTTGAAGTATTTACATGAATATTACAATTACTGTTTATGATTTAAATGTATTGTGTCATAAGACTCACACAAACCACTGATAAATACTATGAGGCAACATGACTACGAGAATTAAGTGTGAATCAAGTAAACATTATGATGCATGAAAAAAGATGGATGGCAGCTACTCTAATGAGTGAATCAGATTATGAGATCTAGAAGTCTTACATAAATGTAAAACATTTAATTATAATGTGGAAAATCTATATGTCTATTTTAAATTTAGGATAAAAGGAAAATGATAAAGGACCTTTTTGTCAGTCTGTTGTACCTCCTAAAGGAAAATAAGGTTCTTTTCCATTAGTTGGAGGGTAGCGAGGGGGGAAAGGGGGGATTTTAGCCAAGGAGTACAATACCCAGTGTAAGAGATTTAAGAAAATAATAAATGTATTTACATTAAAACCAAGCACATTATCAGTCCAGTCTTAGATATAATGGGCATGCAACAGTCTCAATGCAAATGCTCTGGAATTATCACAGCAATCAGTCTTTCACTGGTTGTGTCTCACTGCAAACACCTTTTACTGGGTCCATCTCCTCCACATCCGACGCCAGTTCCACAAACACAACTCCGTGGCCAGTCCCAGGTCTCGTTTTGCATCCCGTCTGTCTGCAGTGTCCATCTTGTTACTTCCCTCTTGCTCTGCTGAAGCTCCACTGTGTGTCTGCTGCGTGTCTCCTCTCTTGTCTGTGCTGGCTTCCTGTCGTTCATACACAGTGACTGTGGAGGTGTTGATAACTTTTTTGATTAGGAAGATGTTGGTAGGAAATATAAAAGCATGCAAAAAATATTTGAAAAACATGCAAATATAAAAAATAAAAAAAATAGAATAAAACACACAAAATAAAACCACAATAAGAGTCAGTAAAATAGCCTCTGGTACTGTACCTTCAAAAACAATCTGGGTAAAATAGAAAATAAAAACAATTGGGAAACGTTTGGATAATCATATATACATATATATATATATATACATATATATATATATATTTCCTTTCATATTTGTCACTGGCATACTATTGCTGTTCTTAGACATCATGTTGCAACTGCTTTTTGGGATTCAAGTTTAAAAATTAAAGTCCCAGCACAACATTTTGCAGTGAAATACAAGATAATGGAAGATGGAGCTTTGATTAGGTGTTAAGCTGTTATCAGAGCAACAGCAAGAACTACCTCAAAGTAACCTCTTCCTTTAAAATGATGTGCATGTATTCTGTTTGCTATTTAAAGGTGTTGCATTTCCAATAAAACAAGCTTCAGAAAAACTGAAAAAATAATATAACATAGGAAAAGCAGTGAATGGAGTAAAATACATTTAGTTTTCAGAAATTCCAAATAAGAAAGTTACCAGTCTTACCTTGCTGTTTAACATCCAGTAGGACAGACACCTCTGCTGACAAACATTCAGAGCTGAACAGAGTCACAACCGCGGAAGAAAGTGAAGAGACACATGACACACTTGACATTTGTTATTATACTCCCAGAATACCTGCGAGTGATGCTGCAGAGATAGATACTCGTGCTAGCTACGTTAGAAGCAGAGCAGCATTTGCAACTGAAAGGTGTGCGTTTCTGTTTTTTTGTTTTCTTTTTTTGTTTTCTAACATTGCAGTCAACCCAACTGATAGATTTAGTTTGCCAGAACATGCGGCAGTACTCAGCGTGGATGCTTTGAAGAATATAAGTGAATTTGCCTCTTTCTGTGGAAATATTACAGGGAAACGATCACCAGAAAGAGCGAGTCAAGAACATTTTTTGTCCCTCATTAAAGATTCTTCAGGAACTTAGTGAAACTAACTTAGTGCGAAACCTCTTAGTGAACGTAGATTTTTTT
This sequence comes from Etia nguti, assembly GCA_015106755.1. NCBI lineage: Eukaryota > Metazoa > Chordata > Actinopteri > Cichliformes > Cichlidae > Etia > Etia nguti. Next base: position 119,937 of record VUQG01002580.1, read on the forward strand.
TAAAAATATGTGCGTCTGAAGGATCATCTTGGCAGATGACATTCAATTGCAGGTGAATCTGAAGGCTTTAAAAGGCTGTGGGCTACGGAGGTGTTTTTCAGAGTTGTTCTGTCAGAACTCTGGAATGATTTTTTGCAAGCAGTGCACCAGAGAACATGATTTTGAGACGCTATGCTCGTGTCATTATTTTACTAAACAAGAGCAGAATGGAGTAGACTAAAGCATGTGTCATAGTGATCTTTTTTCTTCAGTCACAATGACTCTATTGATCAAAAGGAATTTGTGAAAGTCACACATATTCACAGCTGCTGAGGTTCCAAACAGGTGATAATTCTGCAGCTCTTGAGGCAGCCTGTCGACACAAACTGATCCAAAGGCCTACCTTTGTGACTGAACAGTTGAGCAGCGTCCTTGTGTTACCGAAATCTGAGTTGCCCGTTCATGTTTCTGTTGCTTGGAGTTGCCTGGCAGGTACCTTAGAAAGTCTTAGACAATACGATGCAGAAATTACTTTCTAAAAGTTACAGATTTCAGTCTTACAAGCTCGACCGGCATCAAGGCTAAACTTTGTAGTTGTCTTTTTTTTTTTTTATTGAGGTTCCACTTTACTATAGCAAAGATTTTCAGCCCTTTTGACAGCCTCGGCAATGCTTTCATTCTTTTTGTTTGCTCCTTGCAACTCACAGTTCATTAATGCATATGGTGAATACCTTTACGAAGGCAATGAGTACAGCTACACTTGCTGTATTAAAAAATATGAATTTTAACTTTTTGTCTCGAATGTAATGTTAACCGAGTGTATGAGAGGAAATGTACACACAGTTTTTTTTTTTATCTTAATACATTTAAAAATATGTAATTTACTGTGGCTTGAAAGCCTCTTTACTATCTCCACTGCTATTCCCCACACAACCTTTTTCAAACACACCACTGTGACACAGCATATCTGTCCATTGTGCTGGGATTTTGCACAGGATCAGACTTGCTCAGATGAAAGGGCATCACTGGTGCAGGGATTGCAGGGGGGGGGGAAATCACATACTACATTTGGGTGTTTAAAGTCTGTGATTAATTGAGTTTATGCAATGAAAACCTAATTTTTGGTATTTAGGTTTAAATGTTATTTATTTCTTGCTCGTCTATGACTCATAAATCACTATGTGACTGTCTCTTTAATGACAATGTGAACAGCAGTAATCACTCGGCCTTTTCAGTTAAGCCCATTTCTATGACACCCTAAATAAAACACAAATTAACTATCATCTGAACAGTCAAAACAGAATTCCTGAAACTTTTACATCACTCACATTACCCGTGTGCCTTGCTCTTGTGTAGAGGAGCTGAAAGAGGCACCGGTCCTTTAAATCCTGAAATTTTGTAAGAAGTCTCTTTGAGTGAAGCCGTTCATTTCATGCTTCAACAACTCCTGGCTTCAACTTTGCATCGTCACACAAACACACAATCATACATATAAATTTGACCCATTTCACTGCACTGTAGTGGTCTCACCAACGGTGACACCATTGTCATTGTCCTTTTGGTCATCCAGATCATTTGAGCAGAGTAACTAGTTCATTCTGGAATCTGATATTGGCAACATATAAAGAATAATGTGAGAACCCCTGTCTAGTTTCAGCTTTTAAATATGTAGTATAAGCTTACTGCTAGACGTGGAGTATTTTTTATTATCTGCTTTGTTTGTGTAAATGTTGTGCCTGTTTTTGAATGATAATCCAAGGATAACTTTGATTCCGTGTGAGCAGCATCGCTGGTTCAAAGACACTATCATTTTTGACACGTATCCAAAGTCAGCTCACAGTGGTTGAGCAGGTTAGACAAAGTAGTCCAGTTGTCCTACTTCCTAGCAACATTCTTCAGCCCTACCTGAGGGATTCCCAGAGCTTTCCTAGAAAAGAGAACATATACACTATATAGACAGAACTACTACACATTATACCTACTGAAACTGCTAAGCCATTGAAACAAATGTCATAAAGCTCGTGATGCACAGTTTTTGTGCTGAGGTTAATGCCACAGGAGGTCTGGAAGTTAGCAGTCACTGATTTATCAGAGTGTTGGCAACATTTACAAACTGTGTGTCTCAGTTCGCATCTTTCGGGAAGGAATTTCACAAACTGACTTTTGCAGTGGTGGCATTCTTTTACGATATTTGAATGTAACGAGTTCTTTAGGATGACCCCTTTAATTCAAAAATGTTTATAAAGCTAGACTATATAACTATGTGCTTAACTTTGTTTCCGGTCCTGGAAACACCAAATAGTTTTACTTTTCCATATAGTGTATAACCTCACTGTCTATCCTGGGGTCTCCCACCAGCTGGAAGCTCTTGGAAAATCCTGATCAGACGCACAAATCCACTAAACTGAAGAAGCAACAAGAATAAGCTGTAGCTCCGCTCTGAGCTCATTCTGGATGTCTGATAGCACTGGTGCCCCCAGGTACCCTTTGCATGAAACTCATTAATTCATTATCTTCCACAGTCTTTGTTGTATGATTGCAACTAATCAGCAGCAGTCAGGTTCCATCAAGTTCATCAATAGTCCATCAAGAAATAAATTGTTAATGTAAATATTTTGATATGCATTCACCAGTGCAGTTTTAATTCTCTTCAAGTGTTTTCTCTATTTAAACATGATCTGCCCAACAATAATAACATAAGCTGTTATCATAACTGTGATACTCACACTACATACATGCACATACACAAAGATGATTACTGATTTTATTAATATGCATATGGTGTGGGTGTTTGTAAAGCATAAAATTATACATTATTAATTACACTTTAAAGAGCCGTATGTGTTTAGGTTAGTGTATGTGAGCTGACTCCTTGTCTCCACCATCTACCACCTCTTGTCTACTTCCTGTGGAAAGACCACATCTGCCTTTCATTGAGAGGACAGAAAAGAACCACCTCTCCTCTTCTCATCACCCATTTCTTCATCCTATCGCCAACCTAACACACACACACACTTATACGAAGTGTAAAAACCAAGCTTTCTTCAGCAAAGCAGCATTACAAACATCTCTCTGATATATTCCCTGGCTCCCTTTTGCCAGATTTCCCTGCTCCTTTTTTTTACTTGCCAGATTCTCAGTGGATAATATTTAATTTAAAGAGTAAACACACTTTTTTTTTTTTTTTTGGACATTGGCTGTT
>VUQG01002581.1:0-12199 GCA_015106755.1 Etia nguti
GATTTAAATGGTTAAATTACCTCCTCAACATGTCTTGAAGTTCTCCAGAGGCCTGGTAATGAACTAATCATTTGATTCAGGTGTGTTGACCCAGGGTGTCATCTAAAACCTGCAGGACACCGGCTCATGAGGCCTGGAGTTGGCCACCCCTGCTCTATGGTATTTACTGCCAGGCTGCATCTCAAGCAATGGTATCCCGCGATCTCATAGGAATTGCTTTGATCGCTAACATGGAAGTTGAGAAAAGCTTATTTTGGGTACCGCCTGTTTCGTTGGCAGTTATTTTACCCATGCTTCCAGTCTGGATGCCGTTTTAGAGGGTTTTTAGACAGTCTTCCACTAGCTGAAGATTTCACCAACATACACTGTATTGCCAAAAGTATTTGCTCGTCTGCTTTCATACGCATGAACTTGAGTGCCATCTCATTCATAATCCATAGGGTTTAATATGATGTCTTCCCATCCTTTGCAGATATAACAGCTTCAACTCTTCTGGTAAGGCTTTCCACAAGGTTTAGGAGCGTGTTTATTTTATCATAAACACACTCCCTCCATGAAACTAATGTGAAGGCTACATGAAGTTTGGAGGTCTAGAAAGTTGTCGAGCTCTGCACACTACGCACCTCAGCATCCTGATGGTCCTCTGTGATTTTACGTGGCCTACCACTTTGTGACTGACTTGCTGTCATTCCCAGTCACTTCCACTTTGTTATAATACCACTAACAGCTGACTGTGGAATATTTAGTAGAGAGGACATTTCACGACTGAACTTGTTACACTTTCCTATCATGGAACCATGCTGGAATTCACAGAGGTCCTCAGAGCGACCCATTCTTTCATAAATGTTTGTAGAAGCAGTCTGCACGCCTATGGAAGTGATTGGAACACCTGAATTCAATGATCTGGATGGGTGATTGAATACTTTTAGCTATAAAGTGTATATTGAACTTTTTTTAACAACTGCTTCCTTGTTTCATTTGAACACAAAACACAGATTCATGCATGTGCACCTGTAGACCAACATTTGCCTTATAAATATATATATTCAAAAATATTTCTTTTTGCTTTAATGGTACATTTTAGCAGGACAAGGTTTTTCTATTCACTTTGTTTTATCAACACTGCTGTGGTGACAAGGCATTTGGAAAAGGCAGAATTCTTAAACATCACCTCCATCTTCATACAAAGGCAGTGTCAGGGTGTTAAAAGCTATTAAAAGAGAACAGTGCAGTCGAGAAGGAAAACAAGTCCGATGGCCAATAGCTAATGAGTCCTGTGTGGTTGCCTATCTTTAATAGTAGGACCCTTCCTGGTGGAGACAGCCGCTCACTCTGTCTGATGTATGATTGCCCTGGGTCGCATGGTTGGATTGGGGGAACCACAGCCGTACGATTAATTTGTTTACTCAGCTGGTGTACTTTATAAAAGGCCCGCTGAGTTGAACTTGGCACTTTGCAGTAATTGACTATGGTGGATCCCTAGGTCCTTATCAGTCTGCCTTGATGGGCCTCCATTCTAGTTAAGTGTTGCACAGGCCCATTATAAACAGCAAACAACAGAAAACAGCACACTACACACTCTGCACTAATGCACTGTGGATCATTCCCTACACCATCCATAAAATCCTTTAAAGAAGTGGGGAAACAAAGGAGGGGTTAAATCTTACTCTAAACTGAACATACTGTATTTATTTCCATAATAATGACGATGAAAATCAAAAATATGCTGCAGCTTGGAGAGAAGCACACACACATATGTGAGTCCCTTTTGACAATGGACATTCATTTGCAACTTTAAAACAGTAAAATTAAACCTAGCCTCAATTCCCCTTTGGGAGCTTGAATCAAAGCAATGGTGCTTGCTTTCTGCACACAAAGTAATTCACCCTAGGAGTGCTCAGATTAAGTAATTATACCAGCACAAAAGCAAGCTCAGTGAGATAGCTCCTGCAAAATAAGAATTAGGGGGTATGAATGGATTTTGCCTGTTCCACAGATGTCAATGCTTTGTCAAGGCAGTCCTGTTCTCTGGTGGTGCTGGTGGGTCTTATTCAGAGACACTCCTACACTGATTCTAATTACACAGACGTGAATGAGACTATCTGCTGGTTTGGTGTGACTCATTTAATGCCAGAACAGTGAGGAATACAATGCTTGGCACAAGAAACCAATTACCGGTAACCAGTTTCAGGGAATTAAAAAAACACAATGCAATGATGAAGACAGTTCTAGAGAAAATAAATCAACCTAGATTTGCTTTGAGTTGTTCTCTGATTAGCGATTAGTTAGAGCAGATCCATCTCCACTAAATACCTGAGGCTAATTACACAAAATAGGCAAAGCTTGCACTACACAGATTTTCAGAAACCTATAACAAATAAGCAACTGCATGCTGCTTTGAGCACTGCCAACTTTGCTTCCTCATCCTCAGTTATTCTGATTGCTTACTGACAACATAATTGTGATTGACTCTTGATGTTAAGTCACTTATGCATCAACTCACTTGCTTTTAACAAGTTAATCTACTTCTTGCTTTCAGAAATTACATCGCCTTCAATCAGTCCAATTTATTCCAATCAGGAAAGAGATCGCAAATCAGCAAGAATGATGACTTATTTCATAAAGAGACTCTGGCTTCACTTACATAAACCTTTAAAGGGTATGAGCAACAGTGCTGCCACAGTGGTGATGAGAGGGGTTAAGCTGCATATTGTTCTGTGAAGGTGGGAAGTCAATCCCATTATACTTATTACATAATAATAACTAGGAAATATAAGAGTTTTATTGTCTTGATGGTTTAACCTGAACAAGTATTTTTACTTTTAGGGGTACAAGTAAAAGTTTAGGAGGAAAAATGTGCAATAAAATAAAACTGTAAGTCTGTCTCTTTGTGTCGTCTAAGATGGCAACTAAATGTGTTTTATTATCATCATAAAAAGCACCACCACACAATAACTAGGTTTCTTGCCTTTTGGCACAGAATAAATCAACAAGATTACATTTGGTAGCAAGTTTCTTATTCGGAGCTGTAAAACAGACAGTTTTAATCCTCAAAACCTGTTTGGGTTTTAATATCCAGGCACCAAAATACTGAATCTAAAAACAGAGAGATGCAGCCACATCAAGTGTGTCATCCGTCTGCTGACAGAGATACCACGTCTCCTGATGACTACACCAGGGCACAAATTTATGCATTGTAAAAAAAAAAAAAGTCATGCAGGAATTTAGTTCAAACAACTCATCTTTTGTTCTGCTTTATATGTTAAAAATAATTCTGACTCAAGAAATGTTGGCTTAAAATAAAAAGTTGAATACAATTACGTTCCAAAGCATTAGCACTACTAGGTTTGGTAAAAAAGAAAACAAACAAAAAAAAAACTTCCTGTGAATATTAATTCATGTTAAAATAAAGTCTGTATGTTCAATGTTATAATAATGAAAACTATTCATTATGATTAGCCAGCAACTTATGGACCTGAATGTACAGTTAAGTCCATGAGTTTTTGGACAATGACCCATATTTTTGTATCTGACAAATTTGCATTAACTGTTTAGGAATTAGATCCATTCTTATGCGCAGTGCTCCATTTTCAGATGCTCAAACGTAATTGGACTGACAAGTATTTTCATGGCCAGGTGAGGCCTGTTCCCTTGTTATTTCTTGACAAATGAAGCAAATGCAAGATCTGGACTTTATTCTAAGTTTTGAACTTGCATTTTATAGCCGTTTCCCTGAACTTGGAGAATGAGGTCCGGAGAGATGTCGATGTAAGTGAAGGAAGCCATCATTAAAACAAACATTTTTTTTAACAAAAACTTTAGAAAACTGAATTAATTCCTAATCAGTTCAATTTTATTTGATTAAGGCCAAACAGTCACCTCAAGACACTTTATATTGTACGGTTATACAGAGAAAACCCCAACAATCAGACAGCCCACTGTTAGGAAGCAACTGTCAAAACACCTGCACAGTTCTAGAAAGTATTTGAACAGATGAAATAAAGATTAGGTTGTGCAGACTGATGTGAACAGAAAAGTATGGAATGAGAGAAACAGCTTATGATCCAAAGCAAACCACAATATCTGTCAAACATGGTGGAGGCAGTGTCATGGTATGGGCATATACTACTGCCACTGGTCTTTGTTGATGATGCGACAGCAGGATGAGTTATGAAGTGTGCAGGGCTATACTCTCTGCTCACATTCAGCCACAGACAACACTTCATAGTGCAAATGGACAATGATCCCCAAAGCATGCTGCAAAAGCAAACCAAAAGTTTTTCAAGGCAAAGAAATTAGATCATCTTTAATGGCCAAGTCAGACATTTGATATCAACCCAACAGAGCATGCTTTTCGGTTATTAAATACAAAACTGACGTCAAAGACCCACAAACAAGCTGCAACTCAGGGTGACTATAGTAAAAGCCTATCAGAGCATCTCAAAGGAGGAACCAGGATCCAAGTATTAAAAATAATCCTTATCTTTAAAGTTATGTTAGTTTGTTGTTATGTTAGTGTCTGAAAATAGGGAATTGTATTATAAAAATGGCTGAAATTCCCAAACAGTTCATGCAGTACTTTTATAAAATTCCTGGAATTAAAGTTAAAAGTCCGCACTTCAATCACATCTGGGTTGTTTAATTTTAGATCCTCTGTGGTGGTGTACAGAGACAAAATTACAAACAAAAAATGGGTCAAATGTCCAAAAACACGTACTGCATCTCAGTCTCAGTGGGAGCAGGCTCACTGATCTTTGTACTGACTGCGGTATAAAACGGCTTCAACTGCTGCAATTGTAAGTAAACCCTAAAATACACCAGGCACAGCTGCGGTGCATTCTGACACAGCCACCGGAGCTGATCGCGCCCACTCAAGACAATGCTTATGATTCCACCAGATGCACTGGAGTGCATTTCAGAAGGGTCCCAGAAGCAGGTCTACCTGTCAGTAAAGTAGTAGTTATGGCGCAGATGTCACTGAAAATAGCCTGCATATCCAGAGCAACAGTGGCTTTCCTCATATTAGTTTACAGTATTCTGAGAACACACCAAGTTCTTAATAGATTTGTTCAGCTTTACAGATTAGAGTAAAGAGCAAGTCTAATTATCATGCACCTCCTCGGCTTCAACAAGGACTTAACTGAAATCTGGTGTCTGAACTTTTCCCATAATCTTGATTGGCAGGTTTGAGAATGCTTTCAGATATATTAAATATAGACGTATATGGTAGTCTCTTAAAGACATCCATATATTATTAATATGATCCACTGATCAAAATGCTGCTTTCAGTGAACCCCAATATCCATCAGCCTGCTAAGGTCAGAAAAAATGAAAAGGCTTATATTAAGATTTAAAGCAATCATTTTATTGTGTATTCATTTAAATTTGGGGCTGCGAGATGAACCCAAAGGGCCGCTGGAATCCAGACGAGATTGGGTCATTAAAAATTTAACACTTCATTAACACGATCTTGGAATGATTTATGAAAGAAAATTATTTTTTCAACACAAGTTGCCCACGATTTTACGTAATATGTGTGCATGTGTGCAGCTGTCCTCTTTATTCATAAATAAACACACCAAAAAACAGAAGAAAGCAAATAGAAATCCTTTGCTTACTGGTTTAAAATAGGCTTTTGTAGATGTATTTAAATGTGAATTATTGCAAAATGATGGATTTATTATCAACTCATACCAACTTTTATTGTATTTCATCGACAAATCTAACAAATAGATTAACTATAAGAACTTTGAATTTACCCAAAAAGTAAAAAAATCTTAGAGGTTGACTCTAAGATCAAGCTCACTTATCAGTGAGGAATAAAGACACATTCAAAACCCTTACATGAATTCAAGTTGTCTCAAAAATATGGAACAAAACTTTCTTTCATGTAACTGTGTGGCAGCAAACTGTAGAAACACTGTTCATGAGAGGTTCTTCATTTTCAGTAGCATTGAATACTGCACGAAATGTATTTTCCATCTTACAATACACATAAACAAACAGGTCTATTTATATCTGTTCAAAAAGGTCAAAAAAAACCTCTCCTACTGAGTTTGTCCACATGACCTTGATCCTTTGTCATTTCCTAAGTTGGTAACAATGAGTAGGCAAAAAGAGGTTGCATTTCAAAAAAGTGACAACAAAAATAACATGTGGGGGCATTGTTAAGGCACATATTTTGAGGTCAGATGAAAAAAAAACAAAAAACAGGCCAAACTCTTCAGTTATAATGCAACAGTCTGGATCTACAAAAAGAAAGGCTAAGCTCCTAATCCATGTAAGCTTTCTACCATGAAGAACAGTCAGTTGTATCCTTCTTCTTGTAAGGATTCAGGAAAGAATACATGGAGTGATATCATGCAAACTGTTGATGACAACCTGCTTCAAAGTGCTCAAGATCTTTGATTAGGATGACTTTCAGCAACCTGTGAAATAAGCAGTGAATTGGCTGTGGAGTGGGTAAGCCATGATTTCAATTCTGCTAAAAATGATGAATAATAGAATATCTTGAAAATGGCTTTTTACAGCACTGGCTTAGTAGGATTGACCTTGAGCAAATGTGTAATTTTCACCACACTGCAGGCTCTCAACAAATAAAATATAGTAGATTTTCTACTTAGCTGGTAGCATATGCACTAAATAATGTGAGATAAGTCATCAGGCTGAATGCATTTTTAAACTGCTTAATAGTCACTACTACATCATTAGACGTGTCCTCAAGACTAACAGGGACTACAACCATCTTTAAACTTCAGAAATAATAGAGTGTTGCAAAACACTGTCTATCCACAGCAGACCAACAGCCATAGAAACAGCTGCCAAACTCCAAACTGCTGCTGCATGTTTATTTTTTCCTGCTTATGGGAATTTTTGACACCCCTAAAGAGGTTTTAGTCAGAACCACAGGAAAATCACCAGTGTTCAAATCTTTTTAATCGAGGTTTCATTTACTTAAGTATAATGAGGCTTTTGTTTATCAAATTGTCATAAAAAAGAGGAACAGAATTATGTTAAATCTGAGCAATTGATAAAAACAATCTCATGCTTACTGCTGCATTTACTGTCACCCCCAAAGGCGCATCCTAAGTCAGGAAAAACCCTCCGCTGTAATTCCAGCAGCAATACGTTTGCCAAAACAACATATTGCCATGATGACACATGCAGAGACTCATACCGCAATGCATGCAATTCACACCAGCTGTGCTATCATAGCTGGTATGAATTGTATTTAGGGTGCAATGCTAGTGAACCTGCAATACAAACCTCAATAATCTTGTCTTGTGATTCCCTTTTTCCATGCCGCAATGCCACCCCACTTCACTAACATAGTCGGCCATGTGACGAAGAGACGTTGTAAAAGTTAAGTGCAGAAACTCAGTTCATGGACGTAAACACAGACACGTCAAGGGGATTATGTGACAGCCAAGTCAGATAAAGAGAGGACTCCCTTCAGCTGTGTAACTGCAGGGACAACTCTGCTAGTTAAGCTTTGTGTTGGAACAGACAGTTTAAGTGTCCTACATGTTGTTTTATACGATCGATGCAAAGAGCAGGTCTGAAGAGGATGAAGGTGATAGTTAGCCTTTTGGAGTCCCCAGTAGCTCCTGGTTAAAGGATGATAGTCTTGTTAAAGCATTTATGTTTAAAGGGCCCATCAGGTAAAGCCTGGAGTGGAAATAGTATGATCTGGGTTTTTTTTCATTTATTCATTGATTTCATCGTGATCAAGTAATCATGCATGTGTTAAAATGAGGTTCTTTTCCTAATTTCTTCCTATGGATCCCACTTAAATTATGAGGTATGGACTGAAACCATGGATCTCCAAAGCTGTGGATTTGTTACCCCCATAAATGTACAAAATTGAGTACTACAACTGAGATTTGCATGAGGAGACAGGAAGAAGTACCAGAGCCAAAGTGTGATCGCATGGAAGCAGACTCCTCATGGTTCAAAGGCAAGCTGAGAACAGATCCGTCTATCTATAAAATAACTTTGCTTTATGATGTAGTGACATTTAATGTAGCCATAAATACCTTAAAGTTCAACTTGGATTCCTATCCGCTAGGATTTTTAGCTGCAGGGGTGTATAAAGCCCTGACTGACAGGCCTGGAAAAGAATTTAAGAGCTCAGACACCTCATGGAACGAAGTAATGAGCCATCTTTTGAGCCACAGACATTTTCTGTAAGTGGCCTCGAACACAAAGTCCATTCACTTCACGGAACATTATCAAACTTGTGACGTTATTGAGGAACTGTCTCGCCTCTCAATAAAATATGAACCCTATTCCCCCCGCAGGCAAAATCACTCGTTATTTGGATGAACTGAGGAACTGTCTAAAGACATGAAAATGATTTCCAATGACGGCTCGCTTCAGCTAAATGACTAATCACACAGCAGAATAAAAATAGCTGACTGTTAGATTGGGAGAACTAGTGAATACTGAAACACGATCGTAATACCTCAGAGGCACAAATGCTTTTATTATCCCTCAGATACTCGATGAAAGATGGGACAAATGTGGGCAGGGTTTGTACCCTCTTGATGATTCATATCTTACAAACTATGATTTAAAGATGATTGCTGCTGTACTTACAGGCAATACAAGACATAAGAGCACTGCAATCAAGGTAGTCCCGCAACACTTAGACATAATAGTAACAGACCGGATTTAGCCACTGCTTAGGTGTGGAAAATGTTGCTCTACAGCATCCTGAACAGAAATTAAATTTGACCTTGAAATGATAAGAACACATAAAAAAACAAACATTTGAAAAAGCACTGTTCTGTCTGTGTTGTTGTTTTCTGTCTAATTTGCCAGCAGCATAGTGTGGATGAAGTTTCCCTCCTCATTCAGCTCTGCATAAGGTTTACTGTTCCCTCGGTGATAATGATGCCTGATGGACTATGACAGACCAGACCACGCAATATCAGCTCCTAGTGCTAGCAATCAATTTCAGACGGCGGCAGGGTCTGTGCTGGGGTGTCCATCTTTATAATTTGATTTGTTATCCCGTCGGACAGTTGTTACAGCAATCATCGCAGCGATCACTCCTCCGACCACGACCCCCGGCCTGCGGCTCCCCTCCCCAAAATCCTCCCAGGACTATTCCGGCATTTTGACAATTCTCAGCCAAATTCAAAGGTTGCAAAAAATTTCTCTTAATTGCACCACTGCGCCCTCTGTCACTCTCTCCTCTAGCCGCTGGCTGTCACCTTTGACCTCATGCATAACTCCCATCCCGCCCAACCTTCGCGCCTCCTGTACCAAAATACTTTTCCCACCGCATCTGAAATGTTTGGACATCCCATAATTTTGTAATTCGCCCCTGACTACAGCTGTTGGCAGGGTGGCAAGCCAGCCGCGCCCCAGTTAATCATAGATTACTTTATCTGGGCCATTCCAAATCCTCATATGTAATGCAGTGCTACCTCAGCAGCAAGTAATCACTGCCCCCCACCTTCCCCCTCTCCATCCCAAACACACACAAACACACACACACATCTCCTCTTCACTTTCTCTCCAAGCCCCTGATTTGTCTCTTGCCTGTCTCTCTCTTCTAAATTTCTCCTCTCCCATTCCTCATCTCTTTCTTCTGTCTATGCATGATTGGACATTCTCATCAAACATTCATGAGCCAAACTGGTCCCAAAATGTAATATCAGAGTATTAGCAACCCTTATTTCATTTGTTAAGGCCTTGGCCATGACTGTGTGCTATTACGCACAGTATTCATAGCAGAGTATTCATAGCTGAAAACTGGATCCCAGTCACAATGTGGCATGAAATATGACGGACAACAGGTTCCAGCTGATTCCTCGCCAAAAGCAAGGGGTCCGTCTACCCAATATGACAAAGAACGCAAGGGCAGGCGGTATTAAAAGAGCATGTATTGGACAGTAATAAAAGAGAGCAATGGAGAAAATGGGATAAGGCCAGGCGATAGAAAAAATAAGAAAAAGAGCAGCAAATAGAGAGTCCAAGGGAGAGCAGAAGGGTGGTGAGAGCAGCTGCTGAAAAAGCATAGACCTGAGCCACAGCAGCAACCGGCTGCAGCTTTCCATTAAGATAAATTATACTTTTAAATAGAACTTGTGATAAAAACATTAAGAACAGTTACTGATAGCGACCTCTTTTACGTAAGGTTTAAAAGAATCTCATATTCACATACAGAACATATTTACAGTCACTTTATTAGGTACACCTTGGTAGGACTGGGTTGGAATCACTGTTGTCTTCAGAAAATTCCTCAGAGAATTTGGTCCATACTGACATGATACCATCACACAGATGATGGTTTGTCAGCTCCACATCCCTGATGTGAATCTCCCATTTCACAACACCCCAAATGTGCTCATAAAAGGATTTGGACATGGTGAGCAACAATACTTGCATTAAAAAAATTCCAGGTTCGATGCGTTGAGTGTTCAGAGACGCTCTTCTCCAAACCAGGCCAGTAATGAATGCTTATTTGAGTCACTGCTGTCTTCCTATCAGGTCAAAGCATTCTCCACTGACCTCTGGCATCAACAAGTCGTCTTTATCCAGAAAACTGCTTCTCACTGGATATTTTTTTCTTTTCTCAGATCATTCTCTGTAAATCCTAGAGATCGCTGTGCAGGAAAATCCCAGTTTGATCTTCAGCAGGTGTTTTAACCATGTCCACAAGCTTAAATCCACTAAGTTGCTGCTTTGTCATCACATATATCTAATAAATCTCTAACAATCAGTTGAACAGGTCTACCTTGTTCAACTAAGTTTTGTCAAATATGGATCTGACAACATTTCAATGAGAAGGTAAGGCTGGAGAATCAACAGCTAACAGCCTAGCTAGCTTGTTTACCAAGGTGTATCCATAAGTTACTGATTTATTCATGAAATGAGATGGTAACTTTTGCATCTCTGTGGACTATTATGTTTGCAGACAACACTGATGATCAGCAGTGAGACTAGGGAGCAGGCAGAAGAGAGGATGCTCTGGAGATAAGAGGAATGAGTCAGTGGAAACAAGACAGAATGGAAGTGTGTGATGAGAAGGAGGAAGGTAGAAAGGTGAAGATGCACAGATCAGAGGTAGTGAAGGTAGATAAGTTCAGATACCTGGGGTCAAGCATTCTAAGCAATGGATGGTACAAAAGAGGGGTTAAGAAGTGAGTGCAGGCAGGGGGGAGTGGGTGGAGATGAGTGTCAGGGATGATTTGTGACAGAAGGATAGCAGCAAGAGTGAAAGGGAAGGTTTACAAGATAGTAGTGAGACCTTCTGTGATGTATAGTTTGGTAACGGTGGCACTGACAAAAAGGCAGAAGAAGGAGACGAAGATTTTTGTTGGGAGTCACAAACACAGAGGCAGAGAGATAAGGTTGAGATGGTTTGGACATGTGCAGAGGGAGGACAGTGGATATACTGGACAAAAGATGTTAAAAATGGAGCTGCCAGGTGGGAGGAAAAGAGAAAGACCACAGAGAAGATTCATGGAAGGGAGTGAAGGAGGACATGCAGAGGGTTGGTGTGACAGAGGAGGACGGTAAGGATTGGTTGAGCTGGAGGAAGATGATCCCCTAAAGGGAGCACCTGAAAGAAGAAGATGGTACCTTTGGATTAAAAGAAAATGAAGCAGAACTGTCAGCTCAGTGTTTTAGTGAAACTGCTGAAAAGAAGAAATGACAGTTAAAGTGGCCACACCACTAATACAAACCATTTAAAATGATAAAATGATGTAAGTTATATTAAAATGTGGCCCTTTTACAGTAGTCATGAAGCAGGAAAAAAGCTATAGAGACCAAAAAACCTTTCTGAATCAGGCTGGAAAACATGTTTAGTGCTGTTGAACATTTTAACATGGAAGTCTATGAGGAATGAGTCAATTTTGGGGCAAGCCTCAAGAGGCTATTCGAGGAACTCCAAAGAGAGGTTGCCACTTGACATACACTAGTGTTTTTCACATCCTAGAAAGCCAGAAAACAGCCTTACTAAAAAAAAAACTTTCCAATTCTCATGCAAATAAGACTGTTGGGTGCAGAGAAAGTGTTTCTACTGCTGATTTCTTATTACTGAGAGAGAGACAAGGGAGATGTTCGACCCATGCTGGGCTGCACAGCCTTTAGCAGAACAACATTAGTTAAAATGTCACACACTGTGTGGATTCAGGCGTCAGAGCTACTGTTGCAGAGCATTTTTTTTCTTTTTTTTAGCAAG
>VUQG01002581.1:38583-49401 GCA_015106755.1 Etia nguti
AGAAGAAGTGCAAAAAAAAAAAAAAACCCCCGGGGGGGGGGGGGGTCACTCCTATCAACTAAGAACAAGAAACTGAGGCTACACTTTAAACAGGCTCAAAACTGGGCAATAGAAGACTGTAAAAAGGTTCTTAATTTTGCTGTGACATTTGGATGGTAGGCTGAGAATTTGGTGTAAACAACATGAAAATATCCAACAGTTCAGGTGGTGGTGTAATGGTGTGGGGGATTTTTCTTAACACACTTTGGGCCTGTTAGTACCAACTAAGCATTGCTTAAATACAAGAGTCTACCTGAGTATTTTAGCTGCCCGTTTCCAGCCCTTTGTGACTACACTGTACCCAACTTTTGCTTCCAGCAGGATAACACACCATGGCACAAGTTCAGATCATCTCAAACTAGATTCTGGAACATGACAATGATTTCACGGTATTCAAACGGCACCCATCATAACCAGATCTCAATCCAGTAGAGCACCTTTGGGATGTTGTGGAACAGGAAATTTGCATCATGGATGCACAGGTGAAACATCAGCAGCAATTGCGTCATGCTATCGTGTCAATATGGACCAAAATCTCTGAGGATTGTTTCCAACACCTTGTTGAGCTTATTCCAAAAAGAGTGGAGGCAGTTTTGAAGGGAAATGGGGTCCAACTCAGTATAATCAAGGTGCAACTAATGAAATAGCAAGTGTATACTGTATACTGCAAACAGCTTTTTACTATCAAATTAACTTTAACAAACTTAAAACAGGAGAAGAAAGTGTCTAATAGAAATGTGTGGTCATTCCATTGTTTTATTGCAAAATGAAATTTTCCTAACAATCTCAAGGTAGGAAAATCTATATGAAAGGAAAACAGAGATGAGAATAGAGTTACTTGCCCATTGTAACAACTGCAGCTTAAAAGAAAGCATACTGTATGGAAGTATACTGCACGACATACTGTATGAGATTTTTAAGACGTATTTTTGTTTATCTGTATCAGTGTCAAAAACGATTACTAATTGGGTGTCATTTTTCTCTGGAGCAACGACATCCAGTAAAATGAAATTCACAATGAAAGGTGAATGGTAAATCCCGGAGAGATGAGCATACTTCCCGACCTGCAGGCAGTTTTAACTAAACCACATTTTCTGGAAAATTACAAAGAAACTCATCAAACAGGTAATCACAAGAACAATACTTAAAACATATAGCAGCATCCTTTACAAGTCATAATGATATAGTGTCTAACCATACAAAAATAAATGAATGACAAATTTCCCCAATCCAAAAATACAAAATGTAGCAAAAGCACCAATAAATGTGCCAGACTTAATAAAAAAGTGATATTATCTCTGAAGTGCCATTATAAGGTCATAAAATACAATTCTATAATTAATATTCATACACAGATAGTTGCTACAAAGGGAATACAAATGTAACACTATATTAACAAATATGTACAACAAAGTAATCAGCAATATTTACAGTTTTTAACATTTCCTGCTAAAGCTGACAAAAACTCATGGTTCTCATTGCGTGCATGTCAAGTTTCTTTTTTGTTGCTGGGCTTACGCTGCCATAGTGACAACCTCTAACCCGTGTAGTGTAGCAAAGCCAGAAACATTTCAGTCGTTGAGTTTGACAACATGGCTTGATTACCACCTATTCAACAGCAAGAGTGCGATTTTCTGTTTGGTGAAGCTGCCCTCTGGGGCTCTCAAATCACAGCGAACACCCGGAACGCCTTCCCTCCGGGAGGGTTTTGAAGGCTGCGGGGAAGGAGAACAACAAGAGGGAGAGTGAGTCTGGGTGCTGCATGTGTCAGATACAGAGCATGTCCCAGCCTACATGACAGACACACACAAACAGATTGACTGGTTTTGTGGAGAAATGTCCGTGGCAGTGTGTTGTCTGACGCTCTGATGACAGACAGGAGACAAACAGATGGAGGCTGAAGTTCAGTGAAAAAACAGGTAAACTACCCATTAATACACAAACATGAGGAACTTCATGTGGTCACCCAGCAAAGACAGACATGTTGTAAAGGTAAGGGAGACAGATAAATGATGGGCAGACGTCAGGTATCTTAGCAGAGTGGCAAAGATAAATTAAGTGGCGACAAGCATGGTAAGAGCAAGGAGATGAAAAGAAAGAGGAAAGGGCTTTGAATAAATGAGGCTGTGCATGCAAGTCTCCCCTCTACATAGGTCATGGGAAGCATAGTGATTCTGCAGACCACAGTAGGTGCAATTTAATTTCTCTTAAAAACTGGAACAGACTACACTGTATCTGGGTCACTTTGAAGAGTGGCTGGTATGAACCTGTGGCCTTAATATTGTTGCAAGGTGGTGCAGCATAAATTCAACACATGCTTTCACCTTATTAGCATAGCAATACCTTGGCTTGCAGGAGAATTTAATAACAGCAATCTCTAATTTTATATCAGAGACAATTTGAGTCTCCTGACTCAAAGATCACTGCTGATTCTTCTACATTCAGAAGACAGCGTTACACAGCACAGATTTGAATTTGTTTGAGTACTTTATAGGCCGCTTTAAGCTTCTTAACATTCCAACAGCCACTGTAAAAACCAGTGATATCTCTTGTTTCCTACTCTGTGTTAGCACATGGCACCAAACAAGGTAATCTACTCTCAACCCTCTTCGTCGGATTAGACAAATGAAAAATGTCGGGGCAGTATAAGCAGATGTACACCCCTATGTCGATGATGAAGCGCTCTATTTGCAAACTAGCTGAGGTGTTTCATCTTATGTGTAGTGCTTTCCTTGGCTGTGGCATTGTTAAAGCTGGAGTGAGAAGCTGTTACATATACATGAACAGCTGTTACATCCTAGAACTCGCCAAGTGGGCTCACACAGTGCTGATTAAACCTATCAGAGCCATATTAATGGATGTATATTTTCCAGTATACCAGAGTTTTGAATCTGGCATCTGTGGTGACATTCCCATGCTGGCACTCCAGTAGAGAATTTTGTATTACCCAAAAATAACCGGTATGCCAAAACTGAAGAAGGGAGAAACCACAGAGCAGGATGGAGAAGAATATATCAGCTAGGCGTGTGGTAGAAACGCCCAAAGAAAAGAAAAGTTTCTGGTGCTCTAGACAGAAAAGGAACTCATTCAGAGAAAGAATTACAGTCTAAAAAAGATGTTAATAATAAGTTATTAACTTCTCCCACAAAACGCTACGTCCAGATGAACAGAATCAACTTTTGGAGAATAAGTTATTAACTGTTTTCAGCCGTGTTTATGTAATTATTCTTTATGCCAGAAGGGGGAGACAAAAACAACATAGATGTTGTTTAGATGCTGAAAATTGGTCTTTTTAGCTTTTTACTATTGGTGGTTGCTAATGCGCATGTAAGCATTAGCAGCCACCATTGTGGGTGAACAAAAGATTAAAAACAACAGTCCATTCCAGCCCGTTGTTAGCTGACTGCCAAGCAATGTGACGGCATTATAACATATCACACCTAATTTAACTTTTATGGATATAAATAAGATGTTTGTGTTATGGAATTAAAATGACACAATGTTTTTACAAGATGTTATAGCTGCATAACTGCTGAAACAGATTATTTTAGTTTTTTGCTCTGTGATTGCTAGGCAACATGATGATGTCATAATATTTGATGTAGATAAGAACCTTCGGAGGACTAAGATAAACCTGTGTGAAAAGTTTGGTTGCTCAACTCCTGTTGGTCCAAGAGGAGTTGAGAGACAAAGAAACAAATACAGACAGAAATTTCTTTTAAGATATTTGCTGTCTGTGCCGCCTATATTTCATCTTTTTAGCTGTTGTGATGCTGGCTACTTTTCAGCTATATTATGTTTACTAAATATTCAACAACACAGCAACTTGTAAATTTTCCGATCAATAACGTTTCTGTGATTTGCATGTGTTCAAATGCAGGATGTCAGCTTTTTTTGTGATGACGACTTCTCTTTCTATACCATATAGCAAATTAGAGCAATCGAACACCATTTCACAGATTAATTTAGGTTACATGTGACCGTACAAGTAACCAGATATGTTTCTGCCAAACAAATGAAGAGATGTTTTACACATAAATCCTTCTTTTCAGCTTCTTTCCTCAACCTGATTTGCATTATTCATACACTTACCTATTAGGACCAAGCAAAAAATTGTCTTAAATCTCATTCAGTATTGACCCCCTTTGAGATGAATGGTAACAAGATCCTGTTTCCTCGGTCACAGGCATTAGCTTTTTATTTCAGTCCTTTTTGTTGTTGTTTTTAATTTATCTGTTTAACTATATTAAGCTTTAAATCCTTGTCTACTGGTCGTCCTTTTTGACCTACAACCAGAAAGCAAACCACTTCTAGAACGACACAAAGATGCACTCCTCTTGTGTACACTAATTGCCAAGCAATTCATTATTTTAAACTACAAGAATGCAAATTACTCTACCACGTGCACTGCATGCAGGATGTAACTGCCTGCATCTTGAAACGATCAGGTCCACAAGGAGAGGAGAGTGGATACCTGAGGGGCATTGATTTCTTACTGCTCCACTCTAGGTGCAAGTGCATTAACCTCTTCACTTTCCTGTCATGTATTAAGGCTGAATGCTGACACAGGACCAGTAAACCCCTCAAACAATATATCTATATTGGTATAATAAAACAGAGATAGGATACCATTATGCATTATTTATTTTGTCCTTCTTTTATTTTAAATGTATATATATATAGAGAGAGAACTATTTTCCCCTCTTATAAGATTGTGAGGTTAGTCATCCGATACCTCTCTGAGGAAATGCCATTTTGGTACGAGGCGATGTAGTGTTTTCGCTTGTCCACTGGCATCACATCGATGTAACCACCCACATCGTTCCTGATGACTCCAGCGTGGACGGCCGCTCGACATATACTGGACTTCTACAGGAGCATACAAGAGGAAGGAAAACATGTCAGAAATGTTCATTCATGTCTGCCTCTAAAATGCTGACAGCCCCAAAGTAGTGTGAATTAGTGTCTGACAAGTTCAGCTTCAAAAACAGGGACTTACATCAGAGTATATTCTGGTACCGATCACTCTGGATATGTGAGGATTCTCTTCTACACAGTTTCTCGGGCAGTATAACCTAAGAAGAATGATGAACAGACATGATGCTAGGCAGCTCTGATAACCAGAGAGAGTGTGCGATATAGGGAGGTGCATACCTTGGACAGTGTTTTACAGGCGTTTCATGTGGACACAGTTGCGCAACTGTGGTTTCACATGTCATGGCTTTGACTGTAAGAAGGAAACAGCAAAGCTCATAATGAGAAGCTGGAAACAAATTACAACATATCTACATGCACAGCGTGATGTCGCCAGACTAACCTGTCACTCTGGAGACTGTGAAGGAGTTAGCGCTTTGATATTTTCTGTCAAGGGGAAAATGAATACAGCAACATTAGATGTTATTATTTCTATTTACTTTATTCATTATATTTAACTATCAGTTGTCATTGGTGTAAATTTATTGCTGTCTCACCCAAGTGACTGGATGCCATTCTTGTAGGATTTGATAAAAAAGTCCTTTCTTCCTTGCCTTGTTACATCCATCCATCCTCCATCATTATCTATGACACCAGCATGTAGACCAGCTCTGCACACACTGGATTGCTGGAATAAAAGAGATACAAAGAGACATATGAACACCATTTATACTGTATTAGTAAGAAATTTAAATAAATAAGCACTAAGACGTATCCTCAAAATATAAAACGTCTTTTTTACCAATTCTTCACCTTGCAAACCTCACGAAAAAACACTGTAGTGTCCAAATCTTTTTTAATCTTCCCTCAGAGAAGACTAGCTACATGTGCACTCACCATTTCATAGTACACTGTGCCAATTACTTTTCCCGTAGCATCTAGGCATCCAGCTGGGCACTCGTATCTGTGTGTTAATGCAAAAATAACCACGTGAATATGTGAACTGTACGTTCTGCACCGCACCCTATTAATGCTTCGTCTTCACTGTACCTATTGCATGTTGTTCCTTTGCACTGATCCCGAAGCTTAGTGTCACAGGTCACTAGCTGGGCTGGAACACATAAACACAGAGGTCTTTGAGTTCTCCTACAGGAAACAGCATGTGTGAACTAGCAGCTCTGATGCAGATGACTACGGTAGTTCCTACAAGACTCGAGTGGAGACGCTTCAAGAATAAAAGACAAGAATTCAGGTTCAGGGTGGTCAGCAAAACTAGAGGATGTGTCTCATCTTACGAGCACAGGCCCCAATGAGCTGCAGAGAGGAAGCCATTTAAAAACCACAGCGAGCCGCTCTCACCCCTCAACCCTTCTCAGCAAGCCAAAAACAAACACACACTCAGGGGCTCATGCTAAAATAGACCTCCCCTCTCTGCTCCAAAGAGTGACTTGCAATATTGAGTAGACTCCAGAAAGTGCCAGGGTTAATCAGGGAGATGACAGATAAGGACTACACAGCATCAAAGCAATTTAAGATAAATTGCAAGAAAAATATTTAAGGTCAAAGTCTACTTTTTGCACTTATTATTCAGTATCGCTAGCTCAATACTGAGCAAGCAGCTATTCTAAAGCTCTTTGCTTCTGAGCCAAGTTTCTTTTTCTTTTGCAGCACATATTGTCCTCCACTTCCACTCTCTGCCCCTCCCAGACCTAAAACCATATTGTACATCCCCCATTTTGAGACGAAACTAGATCCAAAATAAACAGTCAAATGGCAGCTTACACATCTGCTGTATGTTGACCATTTCATTCTTCTGCAGGTCCTCTGCGGGGGGCTGCGTAGGGGCTGGAGCGGGGAAACTGGGAGGCTCAGGTCTGGAGGCCCGAGCCCGGGGATTTGTGGTATGGGGGACCTCTGGTTCAATAAAGTTGTTCTCTTCAGTTTCCTCTTGCAGTGGATATGAATTGTCATCTTGCCCTTAAATAAAACAGAAATCAAGGCATGATAATGAGTTATTTGCATCGACTTCTGTCTTCCTCTCTCTGTGTGGCTTTTTCTTACCTTTGTAGCAGAGGTTGTCTTTGCATCCTCCTCCATAGCTGGGGGGACAAGAAGAGCATGGGGTCCCATGTTTGTAAGGTGCATGGCCCCACCAGTTTCCCCTGTGGAGGTAAAACATCAAACAAAAACTACTGAACGCAGACAAACCAGTACTGCTTTAACTACAAGTGACCGCTGTGATGTCACATCAAAATGAGCCGAGACTATAGTTAACTCTTCACAGTGCTGATATACAACATATCTTCTTACTTTGGTGAATAGTTGCAGACAAGATAGACGGCTTTGGCCCAGATCTGCCCCCAGACGTTCATGTTGTAACACAAGTTGACTGCACAGCCAATTCGACTGCTGGTAGCCCAGACAAGCTACAAAAGAAGGACAACACAGAGAAGGAGAAGCAGATGACCTAAATGTTCTCATTGCACATCTGTAAGGTTTCCAGAAGTCATGATCCATAGCTACCTGTGTGTAATGTGTGCAAACTGGGCCAGAGCACTTGAAGGGACAGTAGGGATTACACTCCTGAGGGTAAGGGAACGAGTAGTCTTTCACTTCATCATACCAAGCCTGAACATGGGACGTGGGTGGACGATACCTGGAGAGATCAGTAAACACATCTATGATTATAATGTTCCAAGCAACATTTCTTTTGTCTTATGAGTCCTTTGGTGTCGATGTTGGCATTAAGCTCTTCACTGCTCACTGCAGGATCTCACAACTGTCTTTGTAAGTCTTTTAATGTACTGTATAAGCTCTCAGCGCTTGGGTATTCTGTTATATTAAAATGCACATATATATATGGTAAATATGACTGAGTGTTAGATAAGGAGTGCCTGATTTGTTTTGACACAAGAACTCTGAGGCAAGCACACTTAATAAACCCATGTAGTGCCACCTATAGTTATCATCCACTGGCAAACAGAGTGCTCTAACTGAAAATCAACATTTGTGCTCAGTAACCAAGGACACTGATCTGGCACCAGGTGTTGCCAGTTAATCTGATTAGAATTAAGCAGACATCTCGACTGTGGAGTGATATGATTAGATGCAGAACAAGCATCTCTTGTGTGAAGCAGCGCTGTTTTCGGGAGCTCTGCGGGAGACTGAGTGAAATAAAGGAGCAAAGAAATCTGTATTAAATGTGAGTCCACTCGCATATATGCCACAGTGTGCGTTTGATGTCTCACTCGCAAATGTCAGTCATGGGTAACGTACACTCACCGGCCACTTTATTACTTGCGAATGTTCAAGAGCTTGTTAATGCAAATGTCTTATCTCCCAATCAGAACGGAGCATCAGAATAGAGAAACGGGGTGATTTAAGAGACTTTGGACGTGGCATGGTTTTCCGGGCCAGACGGGCTGCTTGGAATATTTCAGAAACTGCTGATCTACTGGAATTTTCCAACAGAACCCTATCTCTAGGGTTTGCAAAGAAAGGTCCAAAAACCCCAAAATTTTCAGTGAGCAGGAGTTCTCTGTTCAAAAATGCCTGTTTTATGCCAGAGGTCAGAAGAGAGCAGCCAGAATGCTTTGAGCTGACAGGAAGGCAACAGTAACTCAAATAACCACCTGTTACCAACAAGGTAGGCAGAGCAGCATCTCTGAATGCACAGCACATCAAAACCTTGAAGCAGATGGGCTACAACAGTAGAGGACCACACTGGGTGCCACCCCTGTCAGCTAAGAACAGGAAACTGAGGCTACAATTCACACAGGCTCACCAAAATTGGACAGTAGAAGAAAAACTTTGCCTGACCTGATAAGTCTTGATTTCTGCTGTGTCTGGTGTTAACTTATGGTGTAAATAACATGAGAGCATAGATCCATCCTTCCCTCTATCAACAGTTCAGTCTGTTGGTGGGGTAATGTTGCGGCAGATCTTTTCCTTGCACACTTCGGGCCCTTTAGTATTAACTGAACATTGTTTAAATGTCAGCCTGCCTGAGTACTGTTGCTGATCATCCCTTTATGATGACAGTGTAGCCATCTTCTGATGGCAGCTTCCAGCAGGACAACACACTTAAACATGAGAGTGACTTCACTGTACTCCAACAGCCTCGGTCATCACCAGATTTTTACACTACAGCTTACGTGGTCACTTAAAGTAAAGCAGAGTACTTGGAAAACCCTTTTAAGTGTCCAGAAAATATTTAACTTCAGTGTTTGATGGCATAAAAGTCTACGTGCATAAACTGTCTGTACTAATAGATTATTTACCTTCCCCAGTGTGCCCCCAGATTCTGTCCAATCTGCGGCAGTAAGCCGGCAGGACCGTGCTCCCACAGACACGTCTCTGCCCACTCCTCTGCAGTACGTTCCAACTCTGTGTCCCACACCTGCACGAGGTGAGATGGAAAAATGAGTTTCCTGGATTATAACTGTAACAAAATGGTGATAAAATGCATATAAAACAGTTCAATGTGTTATGGGGTAAAGGAGCTTAGAGAACCACTGCTCTGTGGTCAGTAACATGAGGGGAAATAGCACACCATTTCAACCTATAATGAATAAGCATTATTCATTATGTGTGATAAGGAAGAGAAACTAGGAGCTGGTTCTGCTGCTGTAAAGCTTTTTGCCTTTCCTACTTTGACTCAGCTGACTTTTCTTAGAAGTTGGAAGTTTTGGAAGTCTTGGAAGTTTTTTTTTTGTTTTTGCTTTTTCTTTAGTAATGACTTCCATATGTGAGATGACTGGGTACAAGCTTTTGTTTCACTTTCCCTCTGTGAGTTGCCCTCTCAGTCAAGTTTAGCTCTGGTTGGATACTAAGGGATCGTATTCCCATTCTGGGGTTTTCTGGGAATGCAAAGAGTGTCCTTCCTCCCTGCTGACCTACATTCTACTATAAAAATGCTAGAAAAACACCAACTGTACTTCCTCTGAAGGACGCCGTGTGTTCGTTTACTCCCAGCTCCAGTGTGGGATGACTTATATAACAGGTTTCTGCCAGAAAGTCAATTAGTTGATGTGCGTTAGTGGGTGTGAGCGCATGTATTAGTAGTATACGGGCAAAGGTGTCAGAAATATTCGCGTTTCACATGTTGGGGGATGGAATTCAGCTTACCCTCAGTGAAATGTCATCCGCTAACCATACTAAAATAACCCCCCACCAGCTTCCACCAACCACCTCCACCTCCACTGTCTGTCACCCACTTTCAGTCCCTCTAGAAACAACTGCTCCGCACACCTACTTAGCAACAGGATGTCTGGCAGTGCTGCAAATTAACTCTTAACTCCAAGCAGTTTCTTCAGCTGTTTCTTCCCGTTAAATGCATTTGTTAAAAATCAGCGACGCCAACATGATACTGCAGAGTGGAATGTCAGTTTTTAAAACCGAGCCTTGTGGGAAGGTTACATAACTGAACAAACACATAAAAATTCATCGCCAATAGAGGGATGCAGAGTTACAGCAACCTCTCCTGCAGTTGCCTGTGGTCGTTCTTGTACAATAAGGTCAGATTTTGAGTGACAGAGGCAGGGCTAAAACAGGAATGAGAATTTGTTTACCTGAAACCCTATCTGTGCTCAGACGTGACCTCTGCTTGCAGTGAGCCGCAAATAAACGTCGGTATTACCTTATCTGTTTCGTATCCCTTTTTTTGGCAGGATAATAGCCAGCAATGCTGGAACAAAGGCACTAAAGGTTTTTAAGCCTGGTCATCATCAGCACTAGAAGAATCCTAATGGAAACCAGTCAACTCTAGTCTGATTTATATCTACATATTTTCCCTTTGATTCTTCTCAAAGAATGACATCCTTGTGCAAAAAAAAAAAAAAAAATTTTTTTTAATATAATTTAAAT
>VUQG01002581.1:49421-72937 GCA_015106755.1 Etia nguti
ACTCCTTGTAAAAAAAAAAAAAAAAAAAAGACTGATAAGCAGACTGAAATACAGTATGCAGTGCTAACTGTAGAATGATCTGCAAACCACAGCACATGAGGAGTGTGGTGTGTTCAGTGTTTTTTTTTTACCCTAAATTGGTGGTTCCGTGTCTTAAAACATTTTACTGTGACCGCAACTACAATAGGCTTCAAGCCTGAAAAAGAACCAAAAATTCTGGCTGCAGCTTCTTGGAGCTCTTGGAGATTACAGTTTGTATCACAAAGACGTAATGTGCGATGATCTCGAGGCACGTCTTAAACAATGATAAAATAAGCGGCACCATCCAGCTGAGAAACTCATTCCGCTGTCCTGAAAAGTTGCAGTGAAAGCAGGTTCAGAAAGTGTTGACCGAGACACATATTTTTCAGCTGTTGAGCCTGTACAGAGTACAGCTGGCTTGTCAAGCCGCTGCTGTTTGCACAGTTCGCCCAGCAGGGGAGGCCTTGTAACCGCGAACCACCCCGCCCACCACCCACTCCGACCACAGTTCCGCGGGGCCGTAAAGAAAAACACCTCCTCTGCTTGAGTCTTTCAGCGCCGTGCACACTGCATTGTTTATTTCGCTTAACACTTCATTTGTGGCAGTTTTTTTTTTTTCTGATTCTATTCCAAAGGCCCAGAGGGCTACTTCCTTTGCAAGTGTGGGTTTCCTGCTCATAATCAATGGTGCGTGCTGAATAATACTGAAAAGCAGGGAAAAGACATGGGAATTGGGAAACCAAAGCTGGGGAAAAAGAAAACAGAAGGGGTGATATGATTTGGTGAGAACAATGGGATGCAAATAGGTAACTTAATCTACAGCAATACAAATCTTAACGGTATAGCAACAACAGTCAACAACATGGGAAAAATAATAAGACAAATTAAAGGAAAGATGTGTATCCTCAGTTTGTGTAAATGTGTCTCTGCTCATTTTTATACCCATGCCGTTCTTTATTCTATCACACATTACTGAGTCGTCATTGGAGTCAATGGTCCGAAAAGTTTTATGATGACATTCCCCGAAATATTTATGAAAAGTGCAATTGCAACCCATTCATAGTGAGCATTTGCAGGAAGAGCAATGTTTATAATCTTGGCATTATATTAAGCAAGTGTACTGAGAGCTTTGGACTCCCACAGCAATATATGCAGCTTGAGATGGCGTGCAATTATTCATGCAGCGCATTCTAGCTCCCACCAGCTCATATCAAAGTTCCCGGGGCTGACCAATGTTTGAATGTTGTCGCCGAGCAAACACCATTATCTCCCTATTATTGTGCTATAACAGGGGGCATGGTTTGAGCAACAATGCAAAGCAAATCATTGCCGGATGAGAAAATCGCATTTGCAAAATTGCAGAAGGAGTTACGCAGCCAGTGTTTTGCAGATGAACCAAATGACAGGAAGCTGTTTCAACAAACGGAATCGCGAGCTGGCCAAACTGTAGCTCGAAACGCATGACAGGCGTTGGAGGAGGCAGTGAAGGATGGCTTTCAGAGGTTCTACAGACTTTTAAAAAAAAGGCTGATGAGTCAGGACTGGATGGAAGGCCAAACTGTTTTAAGTCAGCGTACGGGAATGTTGGCCTCAGTTCATGGCATTGTCTAGAGGATAAAAGAGCACTTGGATAACCTCCGTAAATCCCCCTCCCAAAAAAATCCTCTGAACAGGTGGTTTGAAGGATGTGCCAATAAGCGTAACGGCTCAGGTTTCAAAAAAAGGAATCGGAAAGTATTTTCAATAGGTCAAGGAATGCCAAAGACAATCTGTGTTGCTAGCAAACACAGGGGATGCTTTTTATGTCTCCAAACCTGTCTATCTCTGTCACCACCGTGGTCATAGCTCCTTAAATGTTTTTTATAGACAATGCTATTTGGACTCCAACATTCTGTGTGTGCATTGGACAGCCAGTGCAGGTGAGATCCCAATAGAGTATATTTTCTGCTATTTTGTGCATTTTTGTTGTCTGTTACGCTTTTAGGAGTTTAATTATAAGTAATTCTGGGTGGATTATTCCAAATTACTGTATATTGAATCTACTGGATGTGCTTTGAGCACCTGTGGCAGATGCTCCCTTCCCCGACCCCTTGATTGAGCAAACCTGTAATGAAAAACAGACACACATACACACACACACACACTGGAGGGAATTCATCTCCGGGGCGGTGTATGACTTCTGAACCATCCAGCGCAAGAAGCGTTGCTTCAGATAACCATCCATATAGCCGCAGATAAACAACTTGGATGACGTTAACTCGGTGAAAATGTATTATCCTGCTTTTTTAAATTGTTTTCTTATCATGCTTCTTTGGTTTTTTAAACACGTTAGGCATCAATGATTTAAAAGGCTCGACACTTGGCAGCAGAGCTTTTCATTCATCCATTCATTTATCATACATTGCTAACATCACTGTAACCTGAGCGCAGACCAGCAGAGCCGAGTTAAACATCAAGGCAGGTGGGGCTCTTTCTCCCAGGATGCCATTTGTTTGTCTTACAGGGCTTCAAACGCTGACACGTCTCTGTTTATACCTGTGGGGGTCAACATTTGAGTGAGCGGCAGAAACGCGGTCCTCCTACTGAAGCTTTGTGGACCGCTACAGAGTGTGAATGCTCATCCGGGGAATTTTTTGGGCCTCTGTCTTGGATAATGACAGAATGGGAACGGAGCCACAGGGATAAGGGAGAGGGGAGGCAGAAAGAGAGAGAGAGAGAGGGCAAGAAAAAGAAGCTGATAAAGGGGGAGGAAAGAGGGGGATTTGAATTGATGTTATCTCTGAGTCTCTGTCATGATTGCCACAGAGGGTCACTCGGGTTGTGGTTTAATACAATGGCAGACAATAACAGAGCTGATGGGCAAATGGTTATGTGTGCGGATGTGTGTGTGTGTGTGTGTGTGTGTGTGTCTGTGTGTGTGTCTGTGTGCGTGTATGCATGCCTGAGTGTGTCAGGAGAGCAGGAGAGCATGTCTATGAAGTCTTCCAGTACAGTGAAGCTGTGAGGTTTCTGAAAGGTGACAGCAGTTCAACACAGACCAAAGGAAAATCGGAGGAATACGGAGCACCCTTTTAAAAATAAAGTGCTAAAAATCACCAAAAGACCTGCTCTACATATGACCTGAACAGCTTTTGCCTGAAACACACTGACATCTACAAAATTGCACATGAGATTTCAGTGCCTATTCTTGCCTGCTGCTGTCTCTCCTTACTGCGTGCCCCATCAGAGTTTTTTTTTCTTCTTTTTGCTCATTTCCTCTTTTCTCACCTTCACTTCAGTTGCTTTGACACCTGTTTTGCTATGCTTTCTCCCCCTCCATCTGTCTCACGCTGCCTCCTCTTCCTATTTAAAAAACTCTTTTATGAGTTTTTTTTTTTAAACCTCTATTTCACTTCATCTTGCATTTCTTGCTAACTTTCATTCTCCTTCACCTCACATACTCTTGTTGCTTGCCTTTCCGTATTTCACCCCTGGGTGCCCCTGCAGCAAAGAAAAAAAAAAACAGCCAAGTGTAACAGGAGACAGTAGAAAAGAGCTGTGTGCTGCTGGCTCAGCGTTTCTCCACTAGCGTGGGCCTTAACCAGAAGCCAGCCAGGCTGAGTGTCTCACATACACATACCTACATATAACACACACACACACAGTAGAGGTCCTCAAGTCCAACCTCTCAATTATAAAATTACACAGTCCAGCAATTGCCCCCAGCAGGAACTGTTTATTTGCTTTTACCACAGAATAATACTGCCTTTTGTTCCATAGCTCTTTAAGCGTGGATGAAAAGATGATAAAATCTCATTACTTTCTGCACATTGCATTGATTTTTACCCTTTTAACTATTGTTGATGGCAATGCACTGTAGTGGTCAAGCTGTGTCTACACACGTAGTGCTTCTGGAAAAGTTTCAGATCTGTGGATTGCTAAGTTACAGAAGGTGTGCTATCCCCCGTGTGTGTTTAGTGAGGGGAGTGGGGGGAGGGGCAGCTGGTAAAACAAACCCCGGTGCC
Organism: Etia nguti; assembly: GCA_015106755.1. Classification (NCBI taxonomy): domain Eukaryota; kingdom Metazoa; phylum Chordata; class Actinopteri; order Cichliformes; family Cichlidae; genus Etia; species Etia nguti. The sequence continues at coordinate 53,447 of VUQG01002581.1, forward strand.
GTGCTCTGATTCTAATTGCACTGTGAAAAGTGATCTGGCACTCTACATACACGTGATTGCCAAATGATAAAGTCAATCAAATCTCTTACCATGAGTAAAAGAAAACAACAGAAAAAAAAACATTGGAGAAATGTGATCATTGGCAAGGTGGTGAGAATTCTTCTCTTCTGGCAAAAATGACCAAAGTCACGTGGGTACAAAGTTAAGTGTGTGTGTGTCTCTTTGTGTTTGGACTCATGTTTGAGGGTGCTTAGATGCTGGCATGCTGCAAGTGTGAGCCAAGTGGGACAAACGCCAGGCAGTCTGGTGACTGGGTCATTTCACTAAGCTATATGGGCCACAAATGTGAAAAAGTTCAGAAAAGGGTCAAAACATGCATTAACTGCATGAACTATAAATCACAGAGGACGCACAGACAACGCCTCCACCTACCATGTACTCCATGTTGGAAGCAGGAGGGTAAACTTGGCCTCTGAGCTTGTTGTGAAGGTCCAAGATGAGCTGAGCGTCGCTGTCAGTAATGGCCCTCTTCCCCCTCTGTTTGGCCTCCCACCAGTCGCCGTCCTCGTCCAGATACTTGTCCAAAATCTGCTCCCAGCCTGTGGAGTTTGGAAGCATCACCATGGAAGTCGTGGTCTGGAGCAGCAGGAGCAAGGACACGCCTCTCAGCCGGTGCAGGGACGCAAGCCTCATCCTTGGAAACGCTGGTGATAACGATAAACTCAAGCAGGATGGATAGGGTGGAAAAATGTTTTTGTGCCAGCACAGACACACTTTGTCTACAATGTCAGCTGACAAGGACCCTGAAGGAGAGAGAGAGAGAGAGAGAGAGAGAGAGGGAGAGAAAGAAATGATAATTGGAAGCTTTGCAGTTGGAGTGCTGTATCAAATTTGCTGAATAACTTGGGTCAATATTGAACTTGGTGAGGACAGTGTGTTGGCTTGCAGGCACTTAGTCTGGTGCGCTGCCACAGGTAAGCTAATGGGGTTCACTGAGGGTAAGCTGGCAGGCTGGGAATGACTAGTTTGGATTAAGCCTGGATTAAAGAAATCAATTTTTACAACTTTCCCCCTAAATCCAAATAATAAAAGGAAAGCTTTAGAAGGAAAGAACACAGCATTACAAATCACAGTAAACAGCACAGCTGCAATAAATGCAGTTAAGGGCACAGGATGGTGAATAATGTAGCTTTTGCTTTTACCAAGCCTGTATAAACACAGGCTCTCACTGAAAGTGTGTGTGCAAGTAAGGATGCTGACAGAAGCTGATATAACGAGCCAATATCTAATGGAAAATGTGAAGAGTAATGCATATTAAAACAGAAATGGAGTGGTGTGATTTAGTGCAGACTTTGGAAATAATTTACCTTTAATGAATTGGAATGAAGCCCACTCCTTGAGGTTCTGACAGAGATCTGGCTGTGATGAGACTTGTGCAGCAAGAAGAAGGGAAAAAATCCGCCTTCAATGTGTGTTGCAGAGCTCAGGTGGAGCGGTGTGATGATTGTCGCTGGCTGCCATAGCACGTAAATCAAAGATGTGATGTGGTTGCTTCATTCGGTTTTCATCAGTTTGGGGAAAAAAGAGAAGAAGTAGAAAAAGAAAAAGAAGGTCGCTCTTTCTTCTTTCGGGATTTTTGCACCAAAGCCGCCAAACCATCACTTATCCACATTTTATCCTAAACTTGGCTGGGCTTCCAGAGAGCCGCCCCTGACCACGCCTCTCCAAACTTTGGAAACAGCCCACACCACTTCATGGCGAGACCTCTGTGCGCTTCCGGGGCAGTGCGTGCATATTTCTTTCTCCAGTGATGCGCAGAAAGTAAACTTCATACTGTGAGACTCTAAAACGCACAAAAAGATTTCAGAAAAAACGTTTTCTTTATATTTATTGATTTTGTTAATAAGTTTATAATGATCGTGACGTCATTTATTAGTTATACCACCTGATCTTTGATGTAGCTCTGTCATTACCGTTTTGCGATTTCAGCATGGAAAGTGATTTTGTTCAAAACCGCATTAACTTAAATCAGATCTACCTCATCTTTGGGGCCTCATTTTCCCAGGTCTGGCTGTTCACAGGTGGCTCTCTGTCTTTTTTTTTTTTTGAGGTGTGGGGGGGCGGGGGTTATAACTAGAAAACCAACTCTGTCAATGCCAAGCCGTGAACCTGTCGTCACTGTTTCCCCGCTCTCTCCTGCAACACAGACTGAGTTCCATAATGGAAACAGGCACGTTTTGTCTTTTGTCATCTGGTCATTTTTTACTGGTAGCTATGGCACATGTGGAAACAGTAGACCTGGGTGTGTTTACCCCCCCTCTACCCGGACAGGCTTACTTTTCCACCAGGGGAGGCACAATGTTCTTGTGTTTTACAATAAACCGCAGGCTGGCCAAGACAGGCATGTGCAGGAGTTTTTCCCATGCACCCCCCAACACTAAGTAAATCCCCTTGTTTCTATGACTCCTTGATGTTTTTAGCACTTACACATCAGGTGTATCAAGCACTACATAGAAAACTCAGCTATGTGTGGATGCCTTTGAATGTGAAGTTGTAAGGTTTATAATCCGTGCCAAATTTCACAACTGATGTATTATAAACAAAAGAAACGCTGGGCAGGATACACGTTTGTGTATTGATAGGGTATGGCATTGCACTCACAGCTATAAAAAAGAGTCTGGCTTTCAAGAAGCACTTTATCACTGGACTAAAGTATCATTTTAATGAAACTATGAAGTTGTGAAACCCAAAATTAGCTTATAAGAGTTATACGTGCAGTTTGTCTTTGCATAGAAATGGGCCTGTGGCTGGTGTATTATTATTATTATTATTATTGGATTGTTAATGTGTAAGTAGTAGCTTTTCAGAGCTGCAGCTGATGATTTTACCTTTAAACTTTGAAATAAATTCTTTTATGGAAACTCCAACAGAAGCATCTCGTAGTCATGCTGTGAAACAAGCCAAGCTGACTGTGCACGTCTGGTTCAATCCTAAAAAATGCATTTTGTTAGCTGACAGATAAATAGTGCAATAAAAACAAAACAAATAAGCGTGTACTTGAGTTCCTTTACTTTCTTTCACCACAGCCCCCAGCTGATGAACTATCAGTGGGAACTGAAAACAAGACGTATATAAAAGCCTTTCTTCCAGGCTGCCTCTGCTTGTCTAACCTACTTCATTAAATGTGATACAAAGCTCACTTTGGTGGCTCACTCTGAACTTCCATAAACCCGGGGTTTACTGTCTGCTCCCCGGGTCAGTTGCGAGGGGCCCTCGACCAGGGCTCCAGCGTCAGCCACCTCTCTGCTGTCAGGCCCGACAGGACTTTCCCAAGTCCTCATCACAGCAGCTGAAATAGCAATGTTCTTCCTTTGCTCACCGCTCCCAGGAGGGATCGCAACTCCGAAAACACTCATTCATCTGCAGCAGAATAAAATGCTGCACTACATTTAGATAAAACGTGTGCCGTGAAGGAAGAGAGTGCAGTGGGTGTGTGTGTTTGTCTCTGTTTAACAGGAGGAGAGTGAGAGGTGAGGCGGCAAGGTGTTGGCATCATGCGTGCGTGCTTGTGTGTGTGTGCGTGCCTGTGTGTGTGTTGGCACAGATGCCTTCACGACTTAAATATGAGCCGATACATAAAACATACAATTATTTTAAAGACTCAAAATAAGTTTTATGGGCCGAGGGTGTGAAAGGACCTAAATCACATTAAAGTTACAGCTGAATTACACAAAGTCTGACTGTGAAAGGATGCCTCTGACCTCGAGTATGAACATTAAACTGTGTGGATAAAGGAAATATTTACCAACTGTTCAGGGATTTCTATGATTTATAGTGTGGTAATTTAGGTCAGGCCATCTGTAACACGCAAGTCACTCTCTGATTAATGTTATTACAATGCCTGCCAGTAAATATACACTATTTGTGCCAGCAGTAGAGCAATATAAATGATTTCATGCCTAGGCTTCTTGTGTTAGCAGCCTTTCTTTCTTTTTTTTAATTTTCTTTCTTCTTGCATCTGCTATCTTGTACCTGTTACTGGGTTGTTTTTCTTATGATTTCATATTTTTTTCCCCTGTTTTTGTTACCTCTGCTTTACCTGAAGTTTCTGCCTGCCTTTGTTTTCACGCCAAAACATTCACTTTCTCCACTCCTATGCTTGCTCCTCTCTCTCCTCGCACTTTCTATCTTACCCACACAGTCATTGTGAAGCCATGTGGGCCCAGATGCTCCATTCTGTACCTCCTCCATTCAGCATGTGGTCTTGCGAGAAACCCCATGAACCCAGGAGAATGCATCGGCCGTGCCAGGCCCCGCATCTACACAACAGTAGCCTCTGGACGCAGCAGCAAACCACACAAACAGACTCGAAGAACACTTTTTGTTGGCCCATGTTATCTGGCACATTGCTCTCTAATGGTTCTGGTTGGGCTCAATTGAGGTCAGAGTGTTGGAACGGCGTTGGGGTGAAAGTGGGAGTAAAGAGCATCAAGGTCATTTGGCTGCTGTTCTACATCATTGCTTTTGTGACATTATCAGCAGCGTTCGGCAGAAGCCTGCCTAAGATATGGCCCGCAGGCCAGCTTGGGATTAGTTTGTCTGTGTCTACCCTCTTGTGGTCAAGAGATGCCAATGCATCTGTGAGCAGTGCACAAACTGTTCTCTGTTTTCCTGCCAGGTCTTATTGCAGGGTTTTAATCAGGGATTTTGGTTGAATGTGTTCAACTGAAATACGAGGCCGTTAATACACAAACGTTGATGTGTTTTAAATCCACTAGTCTTCTGTTGGTGTTGGATTCAAACTTCTTTTCTGCAATATGTAATTTTATTTTTCATCCTGTAACTTTCACAAAGACGACCATTTTTAATTTTGTCTTGTATTTTTTTCCTCTTCCATCCCTTCCTCTGTTTCACTTTCCATTTTCATTTACAGGAAACCGCGTTAACACCGAAACCACGCTGCCAAACTTCACAGCCCAGGACATGTCCAATTTACTACACAAAAGTAAAAGTAATATAAAACAGTGTCACTTAAGTCAAAGAGCAGAATTACTGTCAACAGCGTGTCAAAAGTACTCATTATGTGTAGTTTCAGCTCTGAGCCTTTCGCTGCTTCTAAATGGTTTTTAAGAGCCCTGAAAGTCTGAAACCTTGCATCATTTTTGCTTGTGTCTGTAATTTACACCCATTACTCTCTCCTGTAATACGGCACCAAGCAAAAGTCTTGAGCCAGTTCTTCATGTTTTGCTGGGAAAATAGGAAATAGGTCCAGTGATTTATTGAAATGTGCAAACATTCATGGAAATAGAGTAAATACGGCAAAAGCAGAGTCTGTACAGTTCTTGAAAGTCAAAATTTGGTATGACCACCTTTATTATTCAGCAGAGCCTGAACTCTCTTAGTCAGCTTTCTTGTAATTTCTTTTAGTTTGCAGAATACTTCTCCAGGCTTCTTGAAGGACATCCAAAGTTCTTCTCTGGATATTGGCTGCCTTTTATTCCATTCTCAGTGAACAGTGGGGGGATCAGCTGAAGGGCTCAGGTGCTGTATCAGGTCTTTATTTGATTTGTTCTTATTTCTTTATGACATGACTTTCAGATGCTACTGCCACTTCTTCTTTTGGGACAAACTGCACATAATGCCAAGATATGCCAGGCTTTCAACTAATTGTGGAATTCACTTGTTGGTGCAAAAATACTGTTATGTGTAGACACAACGCTGATTCATCCCTTGAGTTAGGTTCCTTTTTATGCTTGAATGTTTGACAGGTCAGTGATAAGTAGCTTAACAAAGAAAGACCGCTCATCTGAAAGTGGTCAGGTACAAGGCATGGCCTAAAAATGTCAGAAAAAGCAGCCAATGTCCAAAGAAAAACTTGGAAGGACTTCAGAAAGCCTGGATAGCTACTGCAAATTAAAACATCATTAGAAAGTCTCGCTCCTTGGAAGTAAAATATAAAGACATGAAGTATTTGCAGAGTACTGAACATTCAATTTGCTTTGTGAGTTTTTTCTAAAAACCCTTGTGTGTCACAGCTTGAAAAAAACCCCCACCATGACTTGTTCCATATGTTGCTCTATAGGCTTTCATGCATGCAGAAAAATGAATGCTGCTTTGAAATGCAGTGAGCAATAATATAGAGCAGTTTAAAAAGCCTGAATTGAGAGACTCTATATGTCACACATCACAACTACACACAGTATTGTTTAAGCTTTAAATTGCAATCTGTAAAAATCCTCTAACTGCCGTTTAAAAAGATACAGAGGGTTCAGCTGACACTGAGCACAAGTGTGTGTTGCCTGCTGAACAATGGTGGCTCTTTCTATAATATGTAGTATGTGATACTAACAAGTCAGGGAAATGTATCTGTAAACATTTGGATTTGCTTGTAGGGAAATGCATGACAAATATCAAATCTTCCCATAACCACCAGGTGTCAGTATCTTTTTATACACAATGTGGATCTCTCAGTCAACCTCAGTTCCTGATGACAGGCTAAAATGCCTCAGCTCCCCTGCTGTAACACCACAAAAGGAGCTCTGGGTAAACTGAGGCACTTATCCATCGCTCAGGCTATTAGGGTAAAATCCTGAGCAAACAAAAAAACTTAAAGTGATGATGTAGAGACAATAGACGCTGGGGAATTGTGGGTATCTAAATACACCCTTGATTCATGTCAGATTTCATGATGTTACCGACAGAGTAATCCTAGCAGAAATTTGGCTCCCTTGAACTGAATGTTTGCAGATTACTGCTTTTGCCCACAAACCGACTGAAACCAAAAGAAACCCAACACAGTGATGCCAAATACACTGCGGTCTAATGTCACCTTATATTCTCCTCGGGAGAGAATCCCATAATCATGCAGTTTCTTGCATTTGAAGCGAAGGTTGGTTTGCCGCATTGGATGTCGAAACCCTTTCTCAGTGACCAACTCAGTAATACAAAAAAAAAGAACAGTTGACAGGGTTATTTTTATGAATTTAGAGGGTTTGGGGTTTTTTTTTTTACCCTGCATAGAAAATGCGACGCATAGTATGGGACAAAAGGGTCAGTGTACCATGAGTCAATATCAGCATCAAAGCCTCGCTGAGCTTGTTTGACTGAGGGTGTAAAAGAGAGTTGAGAGTGAAGGAGGAAGCCCATCTGATTAGGCAGCACTTTCCCAGCACTGTGCTCCTGGGAGGACATTGATTTTGGCCCGTGTTCTGCAGCTGCAGGATGTCGCTTGTCTGAAGTCCCTGCTAGGCCCCGCGAGGAGGCTAACTCGGCCCCATCCAAAACAAAGACTACAATAGGATATGGAAGGCAAACACCAAATGCGGGCAAACTTTGCCTCAATTTGTGTTCCTAGACTAAACGAGACGGGTCAAGTGAAGTTTGTTTCAGTATTAGACATGTTGTAGATTCAATCTTATGGCCACTGCAGGTCTGAGATGTCAGTTTGAAAGCATATAATTACTTTTAATGTCGCATATGGTGAATATAGACTATACAGTTTTATGACACGACCCTGCTTATGTGCTTTGTTGTAAAATTGAATATGCTTTATTTATATTTTACTAGACCTTGTTAGAAACTTACTTTGCCAAGGAAAAGTCACCAGACAAGAAAAGTGACCGTAACACAAGCCAGCTCAAACTGAAATGGTGTCTTATTTCATTGCGGCTGATTGCGAGAAACATCAGCGTTCACTTGGGCACTTCTAGCGTGGGGACCATGTTTAAACCCAGCCATGAAAACCTTCTGTGAAATGAAATGTTTCCCACACATATTATGACAGCTTTGTCCTGAATAAACAGCATTATAGACAAAAATAGACGCCTGAGACACCGCAAATGATTTGTGTACCTGAAATGCTTTATTTTTTACTCCTTGTTTGAAGTAAGGGCATCCAGCAGAAAAGAAGAAGAAGTCACCCTGCATTTAACTCCCCAAGACATTTATGGACGCAATGGGGTTTCAGCATGGACATGACGGCATCTGAAGAGAGCCAAAAACATGCTTCGAGTAGCTGACATCAGTCTCTGGGAAACACGTATGTCAACAGGCTCATCCCTGACCTGTCGGAGGTGTGAATGTGTACTTGTGGGCGATTATTTGATTGATATGGACGTTCAAATTTGACCTTTGAAGCAGCTGGAAAAAAAAATTTATTCAGAAAGGAGAGATCATTTGGATGAAAAGAGCACAATTTACTGCAGCAACATGAGTTTGTAAAACTGAAGTATTTTACCCAGATTAGATATATTTTACATATTTGCAAGATGATAGACTCATTCCTCCTGTAGATGCTGGGTGTGGTGAAGCAAAGTACAAATAATGACTGATGAACACTTTGGTTGCAGCAGCCTGAAGAAGGGAGATGCCAGATGGCTCACTGGAAAAGCACTCACTCACTCACTCAGTCACTCACAAAAAGTTATGGAATCCAGCTGATGAAAAGCAAGCATCTTATTAATTTAAGCCACTCTCCCCTTCAAGGTTAACACCTTGTGAAGCAATGCACCACCACATATCCTTGCTATGTCTGAATTGCTCTTTGGAAGATTTGCTTGTGTACACCACGGTCTTCACATTTGCAAAGAATTCATCCCCCAGGGTAACATCCTGACATGTGTACCTGAGTTATGGTCCATGTCTGCACTGAAGGAGTTTTTTGCTCACCATCCACCGTTCTGGCCAGACTCCATTCTTCCTAAAAACTACAAATGCACAAGTGCAAGCGGGCAAAAGAGAACATCTACCAGGAAAAGTCCTGGACGTGGTGCAGAGCTGCAAAAGGAAATGACCTTGAAGGGAGCCAAATTTAAATCAAGTTCCATTACTTTTTTATTGCACCTTTTATTGTAAAGAGGAACTGAGACTGAACGTGAGCGGACAGAGCATGAGTTTGACTCTTGTCCGCGTGTTTTATAAAGCTGTTTCCAGGGGTCAAGAATGGACCGGGAAGGTTAACGCCTTTTAAGCCAACAGGAACAATAAAATCGAAATGTTTGAGCATTTTCACCATCTTCTGACCAATCGAATCCCGATGAGCCGATGTCATGACGGGCCTAGAAAATTAGAACATTTATTGAGTTGAAGGACAAAGTCAAGTATCAAGGTCATCTGTCAGTTTTAATTTCTAATAATTTATATGCAAAATTTTCCTTATCATCCAAAACACTTCTCTATAGGACCTTCTGGATTAGCTGCATTAGCTTTGTAGTGAGTGTGGTTCTTAAAGATAATGATGTGTCTATCTCAGCCTACAGCAGCCTAACATCTAAGCTCCAGAGGGTGACAGATCTTTATTTGGCAATAAAACTGTGCTGACTTATTTATTTTCTCCTCGCCCCATGAGCACAAGGAAGTAAAAAATCTATGCAGACACTCTTCCTCTCTCTAAGCTCACTAAAAGCCGGTTTCACCCAACCTGTTTATGCTTGCATTACAAGGTGATTTATGATCTTGTGCGTAACAGAATTTACACTGCTTTTTTTTTTAATTCACTGAGCCCTTATTTTAGCTTTTTCTTTCCTAATAGCAGCTCCATTTTGATGTCCTCAAGCTGCTCTGCTGCTCTGCCAGTAAAGGATTTTTGGGAGGTTTGCAGACAGAGTGAGGCTTGGACAGGGCGCAGGGTGCATTTCCGATGGTTGAGCTGCAAGGGGAACAAAGTAAACATAGTTGTTGTGCTTCAGGGGGGGACTGAAGAACAAGAAAAAATACACTGAATAAAAACGAAGTCTCTCCCAATATCCCCTCTGAGGCAAAGAGAAGCCAAGTTTTCAACCATTCTGTGCAGTCAGGGAGGGCACAGAGGTTGTAGAGTACAGAGACAATAAAGTGGAGGAGACTTTTTCTACAGCTGTGCACCAAATATATATTTAAAAAAAAAACACTAACCATTCACACAAAAGATTTATCCCTCTTCTTCATTATTATACTTAAACTGTGACAAAGTCTTTCTCATACTTCTCACCATTATTGGATTTGGATGGCTCTTTGCACATTTGGAAATGGACTCCTCGCACTCACCCGCTCCTGGTTCATAATCTATCAACCTGCCAAGGTCCTTATGAAGTCTCCATCCTCTTTGTAAATAAACATTTCACCACCTTCACACTTGAGGGAGACTTAAATGTTTCAGCAGTTACAGTTTATCTGACAGGTCGGTAATTCACGTGTTATTAGGAAAAGTGGTGCACCTTTAGACGAGATCACAGATGCATCATCATCGCCTCGGTAGATGCTGGCACAGGCCGACAGCGTAAGCCAGTTGAAGTGGATTTATTGCTGCAGCATCTGGGGACTGAACATCTGTTTTACCTCTCCAGCTTTCTGATTGTGTTTAACTCGTTCTTTTTGGTCTTTGAGTGGGTCCTTATAAGATTTTATTCTTCTTGCTTAACTACCATGTGCTGCGTGAGAGATTAGCAACATCATACCAAGAAAAATTAGGACAATGTGCTTGCTGATTAAAAAATGCATTTAAATATAAACTCTTAAATATCTGAATTTAAATTGGAAAACAGTTGAAGCTTGTTTTCCTGAATGAAGTCGACTGAAAGACCATGTGTGGGTTGTTATGATCATGAGCCCTAAAAAAATCATGGGAGAAACATAGTTTTAACCAAAATGTACCAATTTATTAACCAAAAAGAAGCAAAAAACAAGCATGTTAGTCAGAATGTCAGCAGTTTGTTGGCTGTTTTACTGTTAGGTGTATGGTGTTGTATAAAATAAAACCTAAAATAACCAGGCTGAATCCATCCAAAGAAAAAGTATTTAAAGAGCCAGCAATTAAATGCTACAAGGAAACTGGCCAGGTGCACTGACAAACTTTGGCTACCAGAAACCTGCAGGCTTTCCTGGTAAAGCACTAAAAAGCACTATAAATGACTCATTTATATCTTTCTATACTCTCTGATCATCATCACCATCATCAGAGAGCAACTTGTAGACTGGAAGAGCCAATGAACTGAACCTTTAGGATAGTAGGCAACCTGCTCAACCATCTAAGCTACAGCCATCCCTACTAGAGTGAGGGCTGCCGTTAAATAGATGTCACCACAAGACCCTGACCCAGAATCAGGTCATTTACAAGTTATTTAGCACCAGATTCTCGATTGGGGAGAGGCGACCGTCATTCGGCCACCCTCCAGCCCCGTCACGAACGGCTGTCCTTCACCGGTGGGCCAGCTATCCGAGACCAACCGAAGATCCACAGCGATACAGTATCAATGCGTCTAGGCAGCATTCTGACTTAGAGGCTTTCATTTATAATCCCACAGATGGTAGCTTTGCATGTTTGGCTTCTCAGCCAAGCGCATGCACCAAATTTCTGATCTTAAACTGGCATTTGAAGGGTAACAAATGGGCCTGTATTTATAAAGCACCTTTCAGTTTGAGTACTCAAAATGTTTTCTACTACAAGCCTCGTTCACTTTTTTTTCCTATACTTACAATAACATACTCACACAAATGCAGTGGGGACAATTCCAACTTGAGTATCTTTCCCAAGGATACATCAATGTACAGACTAGAGAAGTTGGGACTGAACTACTGACCTTCCCATTAGTAGATGACCTACTCAACCTCTTGAGCAACAGCTGCCCACAGAAGCAGCTAAAATGTCATTTGATGTGTCACCGCTAAAAGGAGCTGAGGGGTCACGTTAAGACTAGCAGGTCTGTTTTGTGGGACTAGCAAGCTGATAACAGTGTCCTTCAGAGTACTGAGTCTGCACAACGATGTCAAACTCCAACAAACGGCATCAGGTTTTAAGTGTAAATCAACTGTCAAGTAGAAGTTTTCAAAGTTTTTCCACTCATTCATTAGTAAGAAGAAGAAAAGCTGAATTAAGTCCAAACTCATGAATGTTATGGACATATTTGTTCCCTTTCCAATTTACACTTCATTTGCAGGTGTTTTCTTGCTCATGCCCTCGAGCCATCACAAGCTGCTTTCATCCCAGCCCAAACCCATGTCCTTAACCTCTGCTCTGCTTCAATCATTGATGGATAAGCCAGGTAAATGTCCACAGCAGACTGTCTAACTGGTCGTTGCATCGCGCTCCGCATCCTGATGATGTGACTTTTTAAACACTCACCTATCATCTGTTTGGCTCGGGACCTGGCATTTGCACAGACGGGAAGATTTTTTCCCATGCATACTAATGCGTTCCTCGAAAACTCTCTGCTGGTTAGTTCCAGGGAATGTGCTGCTCTATCTGGCTGCAAAAATGTGCAGGAGGTGGTTTGAAATTGTCACGCAATGGAAAGGTTATCGTGAAAGTGTTTAATAGTGCAATGCTGCTGCGCACATCAGCGTCTTTACATCCTGACTTCTATCCCTGTGTTTCTACCTCTTACTAATTTTTCTACATCAACTCTTTAGACCGTCTCATTCTTACGATTTGGCTATGTCTCCGATGATGCGCCTTTTTCTACATCTAGCATTCTTCCTGCTCCTTGCTTCTCCCCCTCAGTAAGGTCAATGGTTTCAGTGGAGACACCCAAACATGACAGTCCCCTGAAACCCTATCAGTTATCTGTTCATTTATGTAGACACAGACCGGCGGGGCCAAAGTCAACCTTCTCTTATTAGGATTCGGTTGTAGCCTGAAGATGTTTTGTTTTCTCCTCGTTTTTGCTGTTGATACGCAGGATGTGGGGCTTTTCAAGGGCACTCTTTAATTGAGAATCAAAGAGTCAGAATGATAATCAATATAAGACAACACAGAGCAGACGCTGGATAATGATACTGCTTTTAGCCAGAGGCACGGCATGAGCCGTCCAAAACATACAGCGGAACAAACAAACAATCAAAATAGAATATTTTATTACAAGTACAAAACACAAACGGAGAAAAGGTTCACAATCAGTGCTGAAAATGATCATTTCTTATGTTTTTTTAACTCTTTTTTTTTTCTTATTGAGTATGCTGAATGCTTTCACTGCACTCCAATCCTTTTACAAAACAAAACAAAAATTATATCACTTAAATATATATATTTAATATAAAAATGAATAACTTACAGTATATTTTAAGATAGTCAGAGTATAATGATTATCTACATATACAAAAAAATAATAATTTTTGAGTATTTTGGAAATTTACAAACAATTAAGGTGCACTCAAGTGCCTAAAGCTTGGCTACATCAGTGATTATAACGAAATATATAAACAACATCAATATACTGTATATAGTGGTATATACAGTAGGATACCAATAGTCTCCATAACAAATATGACTACATAACAGATATGTGGGTCAAATGGTTTTATGTGCTTCTTAGAGTACAAAATGACATGAACAATGTATGAAACCTGTAAAATGCCCAAACGGATGAAGTCTCTGTAATGGTACACAAGCACTGAAAATGCATTATTTTGCACTTTAAACAGACGTCCGACCACTGAGGTGTTGTGTAACTTGACAAGTTGCCTTCACACGGCCACTTCCCACTCTAACTGATGTATATTCTGCACTTTTGTCAACAAACTTGCTGCCGGACACAAGCTGGAACTGCAGCACACTTGAGCTTATAAGCTGCTGACACTGTCAGTGTGGGGGGTTTCCCCTCTGAGGTCAAAAGCTTTGATCCTTATATCAGAGCATTCCTGTGAAGGCAGAGCACACAGCATGGTGGTGTGATGCCTGTAGCACCAAAGTGAGCAGCTATGAGGAGTTGTGATGGTAGTAATGTCCTTTATTACCACACTGTCAGCTGTAAACTGGTATAGTAAAAACCAAATGTGTTTCTAGCACCACGCACTGTACAGTCTGCGCTGTTAAAAGGACCCATTTTACATTTAAATATATTGCATCAGTTAAAATAGTCTTTGCAGTTTCGGTATAAAAAAAAATTTAATTTACAGATTATTTACAAGTGATCAAAGCTAAAATTTTCCGCTGCCTTTAAATGCATGTTTCTGTCTTTAAATAAGCCCATATATACAAATTAGTGTGGTCCACGACTATTGTGCAAATCCTTACTGGATTAAAATAATGTCTCTGTGGTACTGTAGGTTGTCAGCTTATGTTGAGAAGAAACCTTTGTTTATTTGAACCAGTGCAGGTAGTTTGTCTTGAGAGCGGGGAAGCACATGTTGTTGCTGCACGAGCCCCCGTAGCTGGGAGGGCATGCAGAGCAGGGCACGCCTACTTTGTAGGGAGCCTCTCCGATCCAGTTACCCCTGGAAGACAGTAACATCCAGTGTGAACGAACCACAAAGATAACCACAGAGCTAGAGAAGAAGTAGCAGTTGGCTAACCAGTAGTTTCTAGGTCCATTTTTGCAGCTTTCAGTCATATTCTGGGGTCTTCATTAGAAGAAAGACTACCTAGTGTAGAAGATCTTTGGATATATGACTGAAACATTGAGCACGATCCCTAAATGGAAATGGGTGTGAAATTGCTTTTTTACATGTGTAAAAAACATAAGGTTCAGATTTCGGTGTCTGCCACTAAACTGAATTGAATCTCGACACCAACTAGATTTAACATATTGCAGAGCCAGCTGGCATCGTGCACAGAACTTCTCGTTGTAGACCGTGACAACAGTGACCTCTGCAGGACTGTGTAAAGCATAAGAGAACGGAGACCACATTCCCAATTAGCAAGCTAAAAATGGGTCATGAGCCAGTTCTTCTCACGTATGTCTCAAACTAGTGAGATTAAAGAACCTCGGGTCATAAGTCAGTCACAAGTCTGGATGTTCTTTGATTCTCTGAAATATTTAGAGACTTTTTCTTTTGGTTCGTGGCGCTCCGGTGCTTTGGTGCTTCTACCAACATGGGTGGCATTTCGCAGCTAAGCATAGAACAGAGCAAACTGTGTCAGGATTAAGCCTGTCGTCAGCGTGTCGTCATCAGGTTAACAAGTTCATCAGAAATAAAAGGTTTCCTTTCAGCGTGAAAGCTACACTATGTGAGATTGTGTAACGTAGACCACACAGTTAACTGTCAGGTTAGCAAGTACACTTACTTAGGCGAGTAGTTGCAAACTAAATATGTCGCCCTCTTCCACACTGCACCCCACACATTCATGTTGTGGCACGTGTGCACGGCACAGCCGACTTTGTTGGATGTTGCCCAGACCATCTGCAAATTAAAAAGATCAGCTGTTACTTGAAGTCCCCCCAGCAGCATTTCTACTGTAGCCTGAGTAAGTGTGCAACTACTACCTGTGTGTAATGTGTACACATGGGTCCATAGCATCTGAGTGGGCACCGAGGGTTGCAGTCACGGGGGTAGGGGAAGGCGTAATCTTTCACCTCATCATACCACGGCTTCACCAGCTGAAGAATGGATCGATAGCTGTGAACAGAACACTGAAAAGTTCAGCAAGCCTCATATTATCGTTGTAACTTGTGCTGTTATAATTCTGTCTAGCAAATGAGAGATCACAGCAGTTGCAATACTAGCAGCAGGGGAAATGATGTGAAAATTATGAAAATTAGTTATTTTGTTTGGCAAATTGGAAGAAGATTAAAGAACTGTTTACTATTGCCCTGAACTAGTTTTGTCCAGGTTTGTGTGAAGATATTTTAGTTTCCTCCATTGGCTGACATCTCATATCTAGCCCCTTTATAGTTTTCCAGTTTACTCGCTTACCTCAGTATGACTATAATAAATGACTTTCAATGGTTTCCATGGTTTTCAATGGTTCAGTGCCACATAAACAGCTCTGGGAATCATGAGTAGAGCACCTTGATATATATATAGGTGTCAGCATAATGATTTTAAAAATCTTCTTCTTCACATTGAGTTTTAGATATGTTTGTATCCTATACACTAAGACACTGGCTTTAGTCAAAGGGTTTTTACCAATTTCTGTGGCTCCACAAGAAACATCAGTTTCCTTGTTTTTTTAGAGATGTATTAATGAGTTCAGAAGGACATGTTCAAATAGTCTGTACTCCCTTGAGTCTCATGTGGCTCCTCAATAAAATCTAAAAGTAGGAACACATGAAGGTGCCCTCTGTTTCCAAATGGAAAATCAAGACCCAGTAAAAGGGACAGGCTTTTGTCCTCATGGGTCATGGCTGAAAGCAAGGTTTTTGTGTTTATTTGAAGGGTCACAGGAGCATTCCTTAGCCAGTCACCAGGTCACAGTGGAAAAACTTTAAGGAGAAAGAAGAAGGGGGCAACAAGCAACGACCATGACTGCTGAGAGAGGGTCAGCAGATGTCAGGGAAGGGGGAGGGAAGTCAAAGGTCACTCACCGTCCTGTCCTGACTGAGAGGTTTTGACCCAGGAACCTGAGGAGGTGAGGCGGCCCATGCTCCCACAGGCAGGCATGAGCCCAGTCCTCGGCCGTCTTTGCCAGTGTGTCGTCCCACACCTAAAAACACACAGAGATTAGGTGGAAGCGAGGAAACCCATTACATAACCGAGGGGAAAATATCAGCACAAGATCTTCATTTAGTAGCGCAATATGAGATAAGAGTTGGCACGCTGAGCTCTTAGCAATGTTGCAGGCGTTACTATGGCAAAACACAAAAATCATCTATCAAATTAGTTGCATAAGAGAATAAACTTTCTTTCCTAGTCACCCTTACTGAGTGATCCTTTCGAGGAATACATTTTTTTAATATAATGAATGAAGGCTGAACAGCTTGTTGTATACTTGTACACAAGGTGCCATTAGGAATGGATCATTACCCTTTAAAAAAAAAATTGTCCAATGATTTTACCAAGGAAAGGGACAACACTAATAATATTTTACTGCTGACACAATGTAAGAGTTGGAAATGGCAGTTTTAAATGAAAACACATCAGTCTCAGCCAAAATACCATATGTCCAGTGAGCAACATGCACTCATCAAGTCTGTTTTTGGACTTGAAACTCTTTAACATCTAACAGGTCAACTGGATGTTTCCATTACAGCAGGCTTCTGGTACCATACATGACCCCTCTTCTTTTGGAAGGGACTACCTTGGTGGTCTGCTGCAGCACGATCTGCTGAACAGCTGATGATGTCAAGTAGACCCTAAAAACGCTTCCTAAATAAAGTAGTGCGACTATTAAAATGAGCTAGCATTACTTTCATAGCTCTTATATTTGATTGGTGCGTGTTGGATTTACGAGGTGAAATATCCTGTTCATGGAACATATGGCTGCAGTAAAAACGTGCAATAACTGGGATTATATTAAATATATGTATATTTTTTTAATCAAAATCTGTCACCTACCATGTATTCCATATTGGATGCAGGAGGAAACACTTTGCCTCTCACTTTGTTGTGGTAATCAAGAATGGCGAGCATGTCGTTCTGACTAATGTAACGCTTCCTCCTGGTTTTTGAAAAAGTCATTGTGTCTGTTCCAAAGTCGTGCGCTGCGCCAAGGCTGGTGATATTGGCGGCTGGCGGGGACGTGGACACAACAGGAATAGTCACTGCCAGTGCACTTGCTCCGCAAGATATGCACAAGAGTACTAAGTCTAAGGTAAATAGCTGAGGTTTCATGTTTGCTCTTTAGCAAACCGCAGAAGAGAATATCCCGCGTCCTGGATGACTCTGAAAAATTAAAAGAGAGAGAGAGAGAGAGAGAGAGAGAGAGAGAGAGAGAGAGAGAGAGAGAGAGAAGACTTAATGGATTGTCGTTTAAAAATGCGATGCAGTACAATCCAGGTACGCTTACATCAAGTTTCAAACCCCCTTCTTTGTAACAATACAGTACAGAAACACCGGTCACATTCCTTCTTTGCTCTTACTTTTCCTTGCGTGGCGGTACCTTGTCCCTGCGTTGCCAAGGCGGTATCACCTCTAAAGCCTCTGTGAGGGATCGGAGAGAGGGAGGGCTGCAAGTGGGTAGTTTTTGCGCTTTGCAAACTTTGTGAGTGTTTCAGGAGAAGTCCGTTTTTTCGGGCTTATATATGGTAATGGGGAATGCAGGAAGTGAGCCTGCCTCGGAGGTAGACGCACAACCCCTCCTTGACACCTGAAACAGAACATCACCGAGAGGCGTTGTGTTTGTTTCCTCCCAGTCCTTTCCCTGTAGAAGTTGCCTAATTCTCTCAAAGCGTTAATAAAGTAAATCGACAAGGAAAAACAAGCTGTGGCACAGGTCTTTATCATGCACGTGCTTTAATGTGATTAATATACAGATTTATTGGCGCGGAGGGGGCTATCTCACTAATAATGAGTAAATGGACTAGACTGGAGGGTTAAATTGTTCTTAATAACCAAACTGGCACTTTAGCTCCACATTCAGGTGACAGATTTGCACTTGCCACATGCTCCACTGATCACATATTCAGCACAAACGCCAGCACTTTTATCAGTGAAATCAGTGTGAGAGCTGGGTCTCGTCCTATCAGCCTTCTTTGTGGTATTCATCATACTATGAAGATTACACTTGTTCAGAGTGTGCCTCCAGCTATGTGTTTTGCCAGTGCAGATTCAGTGCCAAGAGAGAGAAAAAAAAAACCTTCTGCAGGTCATCATTTTCATTGGCAGCTGGTGAACAAATTAAAGCAACGTGACGCAGGAACACTTTTTCTCCCCCTTCTCACTCTTTCTCTTTCTCTCCTCCTCGTCTGCAGTCGGCAACTGGTGCTTTCCCCCCCAAAAAATCTTCTTGGAAGTGATGTCCTTTTCAGGTGGTGTAGTTGGTGGAAGGGATATATCATTCAAGCGGGTTGCACGGCGAAGACTTTCTCCTTCATTTCACTCCATCCATACATATCTGCTCCTACTCTCCACCGCTCTTTAGTATAACTAAGGTTTCACTGGGATGGAAAATCGTCAGAGTAAGAGGGTGAATCATGACAGATTAGTTTAATTACTTCCCAGCACAGATCCAGTACTTTGTTTAATACTCAGATGTGAACCCAGATTTTTTTTTTTTCTCAGAAATAAATCAGATTTTTTTTTAAAGGCTATGACAGGTTTTGAGATGTGAGATTGACTCTAGCGACTCAGTGAGACCTGTACTTACCTTTGAGTGAACTGTGGAAACTAGTCAAAGACGAAAAAGTACATTTAACCCCAAAAATATTTTTCATGCACATATTTTAAAGCCATTGTGTTGGAATTAAATCTATCTACATATAATTCTATTTAGCCAATTCAGTATCTTTTGAGGTATAATGTGATTAGGTTTCCTTTTTTCCTGTTGTGACTCTGCACCATCACATCTGCTCAGTATTTTGACTCATCCTCTCATATGGTATCAATAGTCAGGCCACTCTCCAGCCAGCTCGGCCCACCGGCCAAAGATTCTAATCAACACAGTGCTGAGATCTTATCCCCGGGTTTATTGCCATATTATAATCCATATCATCAGATTAGCTTAAGATACACCTGTTTCGCTGAATTTCACACTGTTTAATCAGCTGTGTGCCTCTGATCCAAGACTAAATAACAGAGTCAAAAGTTCAGTTTCAATGTGCAAAAGCTGGAGACGGGATTGAATACAATACTGTACTTCTACAGTAAGTCTATCCCCCTTGCTCTGTTTCCTATACAAGCACACACACACACAGTGCAAGC